>JAWMRA010000113.1:104694830-104709435 GCA_035584735.1 Pseudotriccus pelzelni
TGACACTTAGTGCCATGGTCTGGGAACCAGGGTGGTGTTGGATCAAGGGTTGGACTTGATGATCTTGGAAGTCTTTTCCAACCCGGTTTCTGCTCCATGTAAGGCAACTGATTTCATTGAAACAGTTTATTTACCAGAGAGAACTAGGCCTGTACCTATATTTTTCTTACAAATGTTTATAAAAAATTAAACACAGATGATGCTTCTGTTGAAGTCAAAACTTTGAAATAGGCAGCATCTCGTCTGCTACCTTACTTATTGAGCAACATTCACAGCCACATGAATAATTTACTTGGAGGAAAGCCAGAGGAGAGCTAGAAAATTAGGCATAGGCTATTCTGAGGTAAGTGAATATGTGGATTTTTTTTTTCTTGCTGCAGTTAATATGATCTCACTTGTCCCCTAATAAAAGTTCATGAGAGGTTGGAATATAAATATTGCAGAGCAGCTGCTGTAAGTTTAATCCATGTTCCATTAATGAAGACATTTTGCTCCTAGTGCTGTATCAGAATCTGACATATTGTTTTCTCGCATTTCTTGCTATACACCTGCAAGATTTTTGGTTAAAAATATGTGAAATGCTTTACATAAACTGTTTTCTAAAACTAATTTTGGAATATTTATACATTTGTGAAATAAAGATAACTGTAGGAAAACAAACCACTTGGTTGTGCTCTGACTGTAGGCTGAAGGGGGAAGGATTTGCAAGCAGAGTATAAATATACTGCCAGGCCTAAAAGAAACAAAGCATAACACACAGTACTATATGAGAGACAGGAAGGCACATGGTCCAAGAAGCCATAACTTGTTCAAGACCATCTTTCATCTTCTTTAAATGTTGCAAATTCATATAATTCCAGCTGAACTATTTATTTCCCAAGGTGCTGAGCAAGGCACAGTCTTATTTGAATCAGCTCTTATACCACCACCATCTGAATCCTTCTCTTAACACAAATCTGAAAAATAAAAGAACACCCACCAATTCTCTTAATACTGGGAGAGGGAGTCCAGAAAGTGGGAAACCGTTATCGTGCTTTAATTTGCAGAATAAGCCAAAAAAAAGTCCCTGATAAATGAGAAATAGTCCCATTATGTTATTATTCGGTTACCTAAGAAACTATCTTCAAAACAGAAGCCCTCATAAATACTCTGGAGATGCATCAGACACTTTTCCCTGCTGTATGACATTGTGTATATGGTTTGGCAGGAGTTCATCGTGTAGAAGATAAACTAGCACATAGTGCCAGGTTTCTATTACTCTTGACCCCGACCTTTGGCTGCATGCTGTTTCCAGTTGCACTCCATCTTTAAAAAAAAGACAGCGCCCATTTTTTTACCCTTTCTTTTTTAACTTCTGTTTTTAAACTTCTCTACTATAATCTACCCTTCGTCTGATACATATTTGAAAAACAAGTTTTCTGATCTCTTTCTTGTCTTTTTTTAACTTCTGTTTTTCATTCCTTAAAACCAACAGCAGTGTTCCTGCCAAAGTTGGCTTTCCCATTCAGATTTCTCCTCTATTTTTTTCTCTCCAAGCACTAACTAGCTCAATAATGTAGAATAGTATAATGTATCTTAACCTCAGAGAAAATATATTCTTGGAAATAGTTTGTTTTTCTATGCTATATTTACTGTTCGCTGAATCCAAGATATTCATTTTTGGTTACCAAGTGAATTTGTTAGTAGTAAAGTCATGGGAAAGGAGAGGGTATTTTCATTGATATAGAACTAATGTTCAGAACTGTCAACTCAATACAGAAGAGTGTAGAACTACATAGTTCATGTGAAATTTTTAATTATGTTCTCTTTCTACAAAATTTTGATCTCTATCAAAAGTCAAAACGTACTGCATAAGGTTGTGATAATTTGTAAATCACTTTGATACAGAATTACTGTATAAGTACTCGGTAAACTACAGAGATTAGATTAGGCCACAGGAAAGCAGAGGGATATTCTTGAAAGTTTATAGGCCACTTTCTGTGCTCCTAGTTCAGGCAAAACTCCCAGTGAAGTCACTGGGAATTCTGTTTGTATTAAGCAGGATGAAATTAGGTCTGTGTTTTCCCAGTAGGGATCAGGCTAACTGCCATGGATGAAAATGTTTTCAAATAGAAGGCAAAATAAACTTTTGTTTAACTACCTCTGGATGTCTGGAGTAGACTTTTAAAAAATTAGATCCTGGTATATCCAATGGGTTCTCATTTTGTGAGCATTGCAGTAATCAGAGTATACTAATGTGTTTATGCAACATTCAACAACAAAACAGAAAAAAAATACAAAAAACTCCCAGATTTTTTTTTGTTGTTTTTTTTTGGTCTTGTTTTGTTTCTTTTAAGGAAAAGTGAAAGGAAATGAAAATGAAAATTTAACTAAATGTTATACTTGCAAGAACAAAAAAATTTAGAAACCCAGTGTATCACAGTTAGACAAAAACCACTGGTTCATTTAAGACAACAAAGATGTGTTGCAATACAGCTTTCCTAAATGTTTAGCTTACTTTAGAAACAGAAAATGTTAATGCTGTAATTATAAACTGCTAATACTGGTTTGTATTTGGGGGCCAGGACTGAAAATGATATAAACAAACTGTTGTTACAGAAATTTCTTTAGTTAACTCTTTCATTCTACCTGTAGTTACCAGAAAGTGTAGTATGACAAAAAGGAAGAAGCTGAACACCCAAAGGGAGTAAAGGCTCAAAACCCTGAGATTCAGCACAAGTCCTACCTTACATACTTGATGGTGGTTTGCATTGTAATCCAAATTAAAATTTGGTTTTAATAGAAAGTTAAGGTTTCATAATCTGTGTTAACAGGGTATTTCTAATGAGAATCAAGAAGTCATTATTGGATAAAGGTCTTGATTTTATATAACACTGTCAAAAACTTTCCTTACCAGAAATATTTGTGTTTAAACTTCACAATTATAAAGCTTAATCCATAGGAAGTACTTTAAGAATTCTTAAAATGAAAAACGTTAGACACAAGAATTTTAAGAATTACCTGTTCCCCTCGAACTGTTACGCCAAGGCAATTTCAATAGAGGGTAACAAGGACAAACAGTATCTAGGCCCATTTGTTGGCCTGGGAGCCAAATCACATGACCTGGCCACAGCCACACTAATAAATTCTTTTACATTACAGAACAGAGTGGCTGCATCCAAACCTCCCCCTGTGAATAGTCCTTGGCATGTGCTGGTTCCCAGACAGATAGAGCTATTTGACATGAGCCAAAAGGGCACCAGGGAATAGATTAACAACTTAACCATATGGATAACAGTTTTTAGGCCACTGCCCTGATCCTGTCCACTTCACTAATACAATTACAGTCAAAGATTCTTGGTCCAAGCTGCTTTACATACCTATTTTCAAAATAGAAAACCTCAGAATCACTACCTATAATTTTGTGGGTGTATAACAGACAACATTAGAGGAATAAACAGTCCTGTATTTTATTATGCAGTTAGAGATACCCCAAAAACTTGCTTACTGACTTCCAAGTAACTTATAATTTTATAAGGAATCTGCTCTCCCAGATTCTCTGTTCTCTCTTCTTCTCCAAGAAATCTTCATAAAGTCTGGTCCACAAGCCAAAAAGACAAGGAATTTTAACCAAGACTTTAAGCAGATTTCCTAAAATTTTTCCAATTTGGAAGGAAGCAAACTGAAGGAATATCTAATGTGTGAGTTTGGGTGGTCTTCCAGTGCTGAGCTCTTCCGGATTGTGGGGATTACCTAGACGACCCCATTTCTATCAATGTTTGGAGTAACATTGTGACTGCAGAGTAAAGTGCAAGGAAAAGCTGACAAACACAGTAAGTTTTCACCTGAAAGAAGACATTTCTACCTCTTCACACTAATTAATATGTTGTCATGTTAAAGGAAGTGTATAAAACCTCAACTTTTTTTTCCTTTTTAATTCAATGCAACTTCTCCCTGTTGCTGGTGCTATCACTTGCTTTTCTCATTTAAGTTTCAAGACTTGTTAAGTAAATTTTAGTCTATGTTGTTATAAAAGGCTTGACTCCTCTTCCTACCCTTTCCCCCAATTATGTAGCCATGTCCTTGTCCTTGTTCTTGGCAGTTTGCAGTCCCTTTGTTTAGGGAGCTCGTCCAACAACCTGTGTTATCCCACAAGCAGCCTTACATGCAGAAAAGCTAGAAAACATGACCATTTCTGAAAAATTGAAAACACTGGACATGCCTAACCCAGAAAAAAAGAAGATTTGAGAAGGAAGCATACTAACTGTATTTAAACCTAATACATGTTTCTACAGAGAAGAAAGGGATCTTTTCTCTGTGCCAGAAGGGGATAGGACAAAAATTAACGGGCTTACTTTGCTGCAAAGTTGATTGAAGTTAAATACTAGGAGAAACATTCCACTGGAACATTTTGCTTAGAGAGAGTGTGGAATTACCATCATTACAAGTTTTTAAAACAGCTGATTTTTTAACAGCTGTCCACAATGTCCTTAGCAGAGCTGGTTATACCTTGGAGCAATGCAGAGTACCACATGACCTCTCAAAATCCTGTTTCAGTTCCATTTTCTGTGACTGCATGATTGGATTCAACAAGTTGTTAATCCATGGCTGTCACATAACGTGATAAGTAGATGCTTAAGGGGAAAGAGTCACCATCCAAAAGAAATATTAGCTTGTTTTCTATGTAACCTAAACCTGAATTTGCCCAATTTCATCACAAAGTGCCAGAGTGGGAGAAGGGAGACAGAATCATAGGATACAGGAGTGTATCTGATAGGAACAGGGCCTTTCTGAGAGCTACAGATTCTTCTTGTACTTCATTTTCTTTCTTTCTAAGGAGTATGGTTATGTCATAGTACTAATGATTGTGATTCTCCAGATGGAAACCATTGCAGAAGTATTATGTCCTCACTGTTCTCTCCTATTGACTGACTTCTGTCCCAAAGCAGTCAGTGAAGATGGTATCTTAACCCAAACACTTCAGTTAGGAATATACTGTCTTCCTCTAGAGGCTTTCTGAAGCACTTATCAAGAAACTGTTTCCTCTGGCAAGGTAGGGAACTTGTTATTTCAGAAGCAGTGTTTCCCTAATCTTGAAGAGTCTTAGTAAAATAAATATGCCAAGGGCTTCTCTCTTGCCTTCAAGTCAGATGTCAAGGCCAGGTTCATCCACACTATTAAATTACTTTACCCCACAGAATACCTTTTGGAAGAGTTCCTTCTAAGTCCTGAGTTGTACTAGAAATTATTCTGAAATGTGCTGATTTACCTTGTTGAAAAATCAACCCAGAAAGTTAACAGCGTAGCTGCTGAAATTTGAGTGGCTGGGACTATTCACTAATTGTATTTAAGTAACTAGTTTAGAGGTCACGTGATGGCTAAAAATTTGGTAAAAGTTGTATAGCTAAAGTTAGATTGAATTCCACCATAAAGGGTGTTAAGTACACAGAGAATGAGAGCACATTTTTAATACAGAGTCATAGAATCACAGAATTGGAAGAAACCTTAAAGATCATTTTGTTACAAACTGCTGCCATAGGCAGGGACACTTTCCACTAGACCAGGTTACTCAGAGACCCATCTAGCCTGGCCTTGAGCACTTCCAGGTTAAGGGAGTCTACAGTCTCTCTGTGCAAGCTGTTCCACTGCCTCACTACCCTTTTAGTAGAGAACTTCTTCCTAATATCTGATCTAAACCTACCCTCCTTCAGCTTAAGGCCACTCCTCCTTCTTCTATCACTTCATGGCCTTGAAAAAAGACCCTCACCCACTCTCTCATAACCCCTTTAGGTACTAGAAGGTGTTCTAAAGTCTCCCACGAGCCTTCTCTTCTCAAGGCAAAACAGTCCCAATCCTCAGCCTGTCTTCACAGGAGAGGTGCTCCAGCCCTGGGATCAGCTTAGGAACTCTCCTCTGGACTCACTCCAACAGGTCCAAGCCTTGCTTGTGTTGTGGGCCCCAGAGCCAGACACAGTAATCCAAGTGGGGTTCAGATAGGAAAACTACCTTTTCCTTCACTGCTTCCTGTAACTTCATATGTCTGGGCAAGATTCGGTGTTTTGGTGAACTGAAGATATTCCTCATATCTTTCAAGAAGAGACTCATAAGCCTGCAGCTGAAGACGAGAACACTCAGTGATAAGTGATGGGGCTTTCCAAGAGGCAGTTGAGTACATAGGGAGGAAGGTTCTAAAGAGACTTATAAATTCCTGCAGATGCAGCTGTAAAGATAATCTTACTCCACTTATTAAAAAAAAAATGTGTCCAGTTAAAATTGCACAAGCACCTGAAACATTCCTTTTCTCATGATAGATTATCTGTGCCATGGTAAATTCCTGGGGCATAATCCCTAAGTTTACATGAAAAATGTACTTCCAAAACCTTCTTCAGTACATCAGCAGGGCGTGCAAATAAAAGAATTCACATAAAACCAGGCAGACCTTCAGGAGATACCTGCTTCTCAGGTAAACATTATGAAGAGATTCATAACATTAGGAGATGAGTCAAAAGAAAAACATCTAGGAAACTGATACAGCAAGAGTAATTAAATGTAAAACTATTCCAAGAACTCCATTAAATATTTAGGGCTATTATTTAGTAAATTTAAGATACAAGAAAAGTATTTATTTATCAAATACTTTTGGCACAGAAATGAAGAGAAGGATATCTGAGAGTTCATTAACAGTAGAAAGAGAATTTAAGGACAATGGGGAGAAAGCAAAACAAATTGGATTATTTGTATTTGGCTACAAAAGCAGCTAAGGCAACAAGATATAAAGACAGCAAGAGGTACCAGGTTGAGAACTGGGTGTTATGATTGTGTAGGCAATGTTCCCAGGAAAGCTGTAAGGGAGAGAAGGCCCCAGGAGGGAAATTACAGAGAATTACCCATTTATAGGGACTGTTTTGTTTTAGAGGGAATTGTATGGTACTAATGATTGATACACATTTTATTTATTTACAATGCCATGGTTACCCAGCCAAGTTCTTGTCTCTGTGTTCTGGGCACTACGTGCACATGAGGCTGTTCACACCCCAAGCAGCAAACAGGCTATTCAAATGGGGTTTAGGTTCAGCTGGAAAAGTGATCTCAGCATGACAGGGAGCATCCCAAAACTGCAGAGGTTCATCAGCCTGAGCTTGCCTTAGCCTCAAGATAGCAACATATCTTAAACTTAAATATACACTTATCCATAAGAACAGGAGACACTGAAAGCATTTTGGTATTTAAAGCAAGAACATGCCAACATACATGTTGGAAATTCCTTGCTGATGCTTTGAGCTCGGTAGTACCTCTTGCAAGGCTGTGCCATGAAGATCCCAAGAAAAGAGAAGCAGAAACTTCAAAAAAAAAGCTCGTTATTCATGTGCACAAGTCAGCAGACCTATAAAATGTGTCCCCAAAGGATGATGTAGATACAAAAACTCACATGGGCTCAAGGGGAGACTGGACAAGAATGTGGAAAAGAAATACACTGAGGATTATTGACTCAATAAATCATGTCAAATGCAGGAAATCCCCTAAAAATAGTTGGAACTTGAGAGAGTATTTAGGGTTGCTTTTGCTACTTTTTAGGTGTCCCTTACAGCCAGTGTTGCAGACGGTGTGCCTGTTCTTATGATCTTGTGTGCTGGAGTAGCAGCTGAGTAGCACCCTGATTCATACATGGATGATGTCCAAGGTGCACATATCTTGGTCTTGTGTAACAGGGGCCACATGGCACCACATGAAGCAAGAGAATAGCATGTCAGTCTCCGTCTTTCCCTTTTCTTTCAACCCTCCTCCTCAGCACTACTGTGGAAGCAGCTGTTTATGTTACTCCTCCTTTGGCCAAAGAATGAACGATGTCTGCGTTAGTTTGAAGGAATCCCTCTTTGAAGGAATTTCTCTTTGAACTGGTTTTTTGGTTCCTACAGAAAGGTCATTCATCCTTGCACAGAAAGCAGAAGAACTAAAGTTTATGGATGTATATCAGAGTATTAACATTAAATCAGAGATTCATATTTACTGTTTGTTTTGAGTGTCAAGAAATAATGCTGGAGCTCTGGAAATTAGTTTCCTATGGATTGGTTAAATAGAAACATAAAAGAGGTTTATTGGACAAATTCATCATGTACACTTTTATTTTACTACTATGTCCTAAAATTTTGAAGTTTAGTCCTATACTCAGAAGAAGCAGTAAAACATCATACTGCCATGAAAAAAAACAACCAAACCTACTTCTTCTTAAAAAGTAGTTAGTGATAAGAAGACCATTCAGTAGAAGCAAACAGCAACACATAGAACTGCCACTTTGGACAAACACCAGCTGTTCTGCTTAAGCTTTAACCAAGCACCAAGGGGAACGCTTCCCTCTTTTGCTGATGAAGCTATTTCTTTGCACAGAATCTAAAATATAACCACTTCTAGATACTTTCAATGGGCATATATAAACTTGCATACATACATATACATATCCATATATATATGTGTATTTCAACACACAGTCACACACACACAGTCACATATATATTTTTTTCTACCTAGGAATTACTACTGTGGATATTGAGCTTATTGAGATATGTGTTAAGTAGGTAGAAATTACTTACTTTTATAACATACTAAACCCCAGAATGTTAGTAGGCGAAAGTACAGTTTAGAATTAGCTGAGGTTTGAAAAAGATGTGGGTTAGACAAAAAGTGCTACAGGCAAACCCAAATACACCAGAAGCTAGTAAATTTATCAGGTTTCCAGTAAGCTTAGAAGGGATTCTGTGGCACTAACTTTTTCATTTGTCTTTGGTTTGGTTTGGTTTGGTTTTTTTTGTTCTCCTTCACAATATAACTGGTTGTGTTCAGAATATCAATAGCCTATTAGGCAAAACTGCTCTTGTGTATATGAATAAAGTTTTGTGTACTTGTTATGGAGACAATTTGGGGCATTATTAAAGTTTTAAACCTAGCAAGTCATGTTAAGTCTTAAGTTTGATCTTACCTTGGCTTCCCTTTGTCTGTGTGTGTGTGTTTATGTGTCCTGTTATATGTATAAATTCTATTCACATGCCCTTTCAAATTTGTGCATGCTAGGTGTTTGGATAACACTGCATGTCCTTGAAAGATATCATCAAATCACATGGAAGTGTCCTCTTTCTCTTTTGAAGGCTTTTGCTATTAATGAAAATCCAGAAAGAAATATATATTATTACAATCTTCTAAATACTTTTGGGCAAACAGGTTCAGTAGAAATCATGGTCTGCTTCCAATTCAACTTGGATCCAGCTATCATCAGTAGATCACAATGGTTTTATATACGTATGTGTGTCTATGTATGCATAAAAGGCACAAGTCAGTTTAAACACAGAACACATTTTTAAAATTAAGCCTTAATTTCCAGCTCCATATTTACTAAAATAAATAAATTCTACAGTATGAATATATAAGTATAGCCTGAAATCATGGAAATAAGTTTGACTTAAATGAAGGCTCAAGTTCACATATTTTCCAGCTTATACCTGGAAAATATCAACTTTTACTGAACTTATCTGTAAGGATTGTTTATAAGAATTAATGCAAATAACAAGAGTGAAAGTGAGATTAAATCACCGAGATTTCTCTCCACATGAAAATGTTCAGATTTTTTAGACCTATGTACTATTATTGTCCATGAGCCTGGAAACAAACCCTGATATAAACACAGAATCCAAACCACAGAACATGACTTGTTTAAAAAGTTAAATTCTGTGAAGTAAGGCAGGAAACGAGATTTATCCATCTGGGATTTTTTTGGCATGAGCAAGGAACTAGGCATGCTCAGTGCATGTCATATCCTTCATCTATCACTGCTCTCTGAAGTAAATCAATTCTTTTTTCTTTTAAGCTCAAACCAAGGGAAGGCAACACAGCCACCATCTGAAATGTGTAGAAATCCTTCTGTTTGACATGGCATTAAACAGAAGAAGGCAAATTACAGTGTGTTGCCTTAAGGATTATTGTTGCACATTTTGTGCCTTCTGGCTGTGGCAGTATTTGTTCCTCCAAGTGAAATTAGCTGGGCCCAAGCCATTTTGCAACACTGTAAAAATAAATTGCTGCACTTGATAAGTTAAACTTGTC
Organism: Pseudotriccus pelzelni; assembly: GCA_035584735.1. Taxonomy (NCBI): domain Eukaryota; kingdom Metazoa; phylum Chordata; class Aves; order Passeriformes; family Tyrannidae; genus Pseudotriccus; species Pseudotriccus pelzelni. The sequence continues at coordinate 104,704,902 of JAWMRA010000113.1, forward strand.
ACTGTAAGCCAACTGCAAGTTCTTTTTAGTGTCTTCAGGGTAAATTGGAAATCTCTGCTAAGAGCTATACAGGTCAGCTTTCTCCCTTTGAAGCCAAGTTTAGGTTATAGCTAGGGAACCAGAGCAAACACTCCTGCTCACGAGAAGGAATATTTCCAGCACATTCCAAATTTTCCAGATTAGACAACATCAAGTGAAAAATCTGGGATCACTCTAACACTTATATTACATCATATTACACTTGTAGGACAATACTATTCAAACATCAAGATGACTTGAAGTGCTTGCTCAGGGAATTGTAGAGGAGGGAAGTCCTACATAAGGAAAAATGTGAGGAAAAAGATCTTTGATTGGCCAATTTTCTCGTGCAGTCCAGATTGCTTGCTCCTGCAATCATCCTTGGTGCCAGCCTCTCAGGACTTCTCAACCTGGATTGAATGCTAAATCTTCCTTCAAACACCTGAAGGCTTGTAGCAAGAAGGAAATGATGGTGTCAAACCAACTTTATTGGGATGAAATTTGAGAATTAGGTCCCTCATACACACACCCTGTTTGGCATGCATGACAGCTGGAATGCAGTGGCCTTTTTCTCATGCAGACTTGTAAATCTGGGAGACAGTCAGTCAGTCAGTCAACTTTTCTGTTGGAAAGTCCCACATCAAAAAATCAACATGTCTCTTGGGGAAAACAGCATTTTGCTGAAATAACAGGTGATTTATTTTTATGTGGAAAACCTGAAGCAATGTATTCCTTATTCCCCATCTCAGGATGCATGCACAGAGACAGTTCAGCTGACTAGCAAGCCCAGGCAGGCTACTGGAATGAAGGTTCAGGGCTGGAGGAGTCAGCTCCAGCATTCCCCATGTTGTGCCTCCATCTAGATCCTCCTGCAGGACCTGGCTTGGGCCAGAAATGGAGCAAGTGGTTCCTCACATGTTTGTGGAAGACTTCTGTCAGATCCCCAAGTACACCTGTCAGTCTTTTCCCAGGTCAGGCATATAGGTGGAAAAAAATACTACTCCAATTCTACTTTAAGGGAAGCTTATTGGAAATTCTGTGAGGAAGAAAAAAACCACAAATATTTCTGTCTATTTACTATTAAAGAATCAATAAAACAATGCCAAATGGTAGATCTCAGAGTGATTCAAGAAAAGACAGGCAAAAGAACACATTGGCTGGGATATTTCTCTCCAGCTCAGGTTTTGCAGGTGGGTTCCTTCTTTCTTGGTGGTTCTGTTCACTAGTGGGAGAAGCAAGACATATAGAAAGCACAGAGAAATTGAAAGATGTCCAGCACGGGCTGATTGCAAGGAGATGCAGCCTCACTAGTCTCAAGTGGCCTGAATGGGTGAGACAGTAGTTTAGAAACTCAGCCTGTGCAGTCCCCGGTCCCTCTCTTCCAAGACTGCAGCTACTGATGCTTGCTCCAGCAGTGGCTTTTGTGATAATGGACACCTCCTCTGGGACCTGGACTGAGCCCAAGATTAAGTCACTATAGCAACAAGTTTCAGGGAGTCATTGCCAGTAAATATTATGGTAATTGGTTACCGAAATCTAGGGTAAGTCATTATTCATGGTCTCAGTATCAAATATAATGAAGAAATATATTTAACAGTGACTTTTCTAGACCAGTCTTTGCACGTTCCTTCAGGCAGTTGACAACATTCTAAAGCACATAATTAAGTAAAAACAACAGCGATCTGTAATACAATGAAAATACATAATATGATTCAAAATTGTAATGGCACTTCAGGATATTTTCAGGGTTTAAAGGGGAAGCCTTGCCAAGCAAAAGGACAAGAGACATCCTGGATGTTTAAAATAGATCTTTCTGAGGCAGAGATAAAAATAAGATAAATCAGTTGTGGAAGCTTGATGAGTTTGTCCACTGAAGCTCTACTATATATTATCTTACATTCTGCCTCACCAGTTTTGCTAAGAACTCACACAACAAAGGCTCAGAGAGGCAAACTGCAACTCTTGAGGCGATTTAATAAATTTTCTCACCCTTCTCATCATTCTCTTCTTTTTTCTTCTTTTTTTTCACTTCTTCCTTTTCCCCCCTTCCTCTCATGAGACATAGCATCTCTCAATTTAAGATTACTCCTATGGCAATTAACTGGAAACTGGTGCATGATTAGTTGCAGGTTTTATAGAATAACTTTCATTTATGGTGAAAATGAAGCAACTATTAAAAGTATTCTGGTACAGCTGGAATTGCTATTCTCACTAAATTTCTCCTTAACTCAACTTTTAATGGACTATATAATTTCATTTATCTCAGAAATTATTCTGAAATATTTTGTTGTAGTATCTTAGCAGCAAAAGCAGATCAGGAATTGTCTTTTGATTGATATTCTTTGCAAGTGAAATATTTTTTTGCACTTCATACTAATAAAAGCCTGATAACTGAAAGAGGCTTTTGCTTCACTGCCATGATGATAAAGAACTGAAACCAGTATGGCCAAACAAACATATCAGGATAGCCTGAGAAAGCCCCACAGAAACTGAGAGATGTAGAAAAATAAAATATAGGCAAACATAAATTAATCCATTCTGGGTTATTTTGCTTTGTCTCCTGGTTTCAGAGACATCACAATGCACAGAGGTTACCCTGTCAAAACTTTCTGTGCTATAAATATAATGGAATGCTCTAGGCTGGAAGGGACTTTGAAGTTCATCTAGTTCCAAATCCCCTGGAAGGGGCACCTTCCCCTAGACCAGGTTGCTCAAAGCACCATCCAACCCAGCCTTGAACACTTCCAGGGATGGGGCATCTACCACTTCTCTTAGCAACATATTTCAGTGTTTTGTCAGCCTCACTGTAAAAAGCAACTTCTGTATATTTAATCTAAATTGACCCTACTTCAGGTTAAAAACTTGTCCTTGTCCTATCATTAGAGGCTATGCTAAAAAAGTCAATATCTGTCATTCTTATAGTTCCCCATTTAGGTACTGGAAGGTGACAGAAGCTCTTCCTTGGGCCTCCTGTTCTCCAGGCAGAACAGCCCCAACTCTTTCATCCTGTCTTCATAGCAGACATGCTCCAGCCTTCTGATCATCTCTGTAACTTTCTCTGAACTTGCTCCTGAAGCTCCATGTCCTTCTTATGCTGGACACCCCAGAACTGGACACAGTACTCCAGGTGGAGTCTCACAAGAGTGGAGCAGAGGGGCAGAATCACCTCCCTCAACCTTCAGGATACACTTCTGTGGATGCAGCCCAGGACATGGTCGGCTTTCCGGACTGCAAGCACACATTGCCAATTCATATTGAGCTTCTGGTCAAGCAACACCCCAAAGTCCTTCTCCTCAGAGCTGCTCTCAATTCATTCTCTGCCCAGCCTGTACTTGTGCTTCAGGCTGCCCCAATCCAGGTGCAGGACTTTTCACTTGGCCTTGTTGGACTTCATGAGCTTTACACAGACACACCTCTCAAGCCTATCAAGGTCTCTCTGGAAGACATCCCTTCCCTCCAGTGTGTTGACTCCACTGCACATTCTGGGGTAGTCAGCAAACTGGCTGAGGGTGCGCTCAATCCCACTGCTCATGTTGCCAACAAAGACATTAAAGAGCATCTGTCCTGTGGAACAACACTCATCACTAGTCTCCATTTGGACATTGAGTCACTGACCACAACTCTTTGAGTGTAATCATGCAGCTAATTCCTTATTCACCAGGTGCTCCATCTGTCAGATGTATTTCTCTAGTTCAGAAACAAGGATGTTGTGCAGAACAGTGTCAAATGCTTTGCACAAGTCCTGGTAGATGACGTTTGTTGCTTTTCCTTTATCCAACAACTCAATCCTGTTATAGGAGGCCACCAAATCTGTCAGGCACAATTTGCCCATAGTGAAACCATGTTGGCCGTCACCAGTCACGTCCTTGTCTTCCATGTACCTTACCACAGGTTCCAGGAAGATCTACTCCATGATCTTGCTGGCCATTGAGTACCCAAGTAGTGGGTAGCCCTGTAGTTACTCAAGTCTTTTTCCCTTTGTAAAAAGATTGGGTATGCCTCCCCTTTTCCAGGCAGTGGGAACTTTATTGAAGTTCCACAACTTCTCAAAAATGATAGTTCCCTCAGGACCCACGGATGCATCTTTCTTTGCCTCAGTTTTCAACAGTAAGACGGGTTGTCCTAAGGACAAGTGGCTTCTGGAACTGGTAGACAGAGGCAGGAAGCTGAATAGCCTCCCTGTAATCCAGCAGGAAACCTGCTGAGCCACTTGGATCCTCACAAGTCTATGGGACCAGATGGGATCCTAGAGTGATGAGGGAGCTGGTGGAAGAGCTCACCAAGCCACTCTCCATCATTTACCAACTGTCTTGGCTCACTGGGGATGTCCCAGATGATTGGAAGTTGGTGAATGTCACACTGATCCACAAAAAGGGCTACAAGGAGGACCTGGAAACTCCAGGCCTGTCAGCCTGACCTCAGTGCCTGGCAAGGTTATAGAGCAGATCATCCTGAGTGCAATCACACAGCACCTACAGGATGGACAAGGGATCAGACCCAGCCAGCACGGGTTTAG
>JAWMRA010000113.1:104709535-104728598 GCA_035584735.1 Pseudotriccus pelzelni
ACCTTGAGTATTGTGTTCAGTTCTGGGCCCCTCAGTTCAGGAAGGATATTGAGGTGCTGGAGCGGGTCCAGAGAAGAGCCATGAGGCTGGTGAAGGGACTTGAACACAAGTTCTATGAGGAGAGGCTGAGGAAGCTGGGGCTCAGGGGTGACCTCATCACTCTCTATAACTCCTTGAAAGGAGATTGTAGCCAGATGGGGGTTGGTCTCTTCTCCCAGGCAATCAGCAGTAGGACAAGAGGGAACGGTCTTAAGCTCTGCCAGGAGAGGTTTAGGTTGGGTATTAGGAAGAAATTTTTTACAGAGAGAGTGATCAGACATTGGAATGGACTGCCCAGGGAGGTGCTGGATTCTCTGTCCCTGGAGGTTTTTAAGATGAGACTGGATGTGACACTTAGTGCCATGGTCTGGGAACCAGGGTGGTGTTGGATCAAGGGTTGGACTTGATGATCTTGGAAGTCTTTTTCAACCTGGTTGGTTCTGTGATTCTATGATTTCTATCTCATCAGGTCCCATGGCCTTGTGACCTTCAGGTTCCTTAGATGATCTTGAACATGATCATCTTCTAAGGTAGGCAGTTCTTCATTCTCCTAGAATCAACTTTGATCAAGCCCTGAAAAGAAAAGAAAAGAAGATAAATTTATTGTTCCTTTGTGGAAAGTCCTTTAGATCAGCTGGGCAAATGATGTCCCCTTCATATCTCTTCCTGCTCAGCAACAGTTTTGCTGCTTTGCTGGGTTTGGACAATGAGATTTGATGGTCAGTTGCAAAGTTTGAGAGGTAGAAATGATTTTGAGATATTTTCACATGGCCAGCTCTGCTCATTCCCACTGACAGTTCTGCAGTTCTAACACAGATCTGCCAAGGGTTGAAATGAAAACCTGGGGGCTCCTGTACCAAGCAAAGGGGATTGCTGCTGACTATGGCTTTGTGCTTCTGAGTCAAAATGCAAAAGAGTCAGAGAAATCCTATCAAGTGAAGAATGGATTAACCTGCCTTGAAGGAAACTTTCTTATTGTCTTCTTGTAGTTGAGGTCATCTTCATCTCTGCAGGATAAATATAGATGAGAGGAGGTGTACATGCTGCGAAAAAACTTATGTCTGAACAGAAAGAGAGCCACAGGTCAGAAAATAGAAAAAAAGACAGAAAAAAAACCAACTTTTTTTTTTTCCCCAATTTGATTATTTTGTGATGAAGAAAAATTCTTTATCCTTTTTTATTTATGTTCTCCACTTTATAAAAGAAATTGTGTCTGCATAAATGGAAAGAGTTTCTTTAGGGATTAAAACTGTTGGTCAGTGAATGCACATTGGCATAAATCTTTTTAAAAGAACATTTTTTTGAACAACAGTGTCTGGTGGTGGTGTAATCCGAGTTCAATTATATCTGGGGTGAATATTTTTCTGGGATTTATAGTCTGGTCTTGTTTCAGCAAAAAAAATTGCTTTTGACTATCATACAATCATTTTTTTTATGTCAGTGATTGTTGAACTAATGAATGCTTTACCTTCAATGTAAATGTCTCTTCTCCTTTATTTATTTTCCTTTTGATTTATAACACTAAAACTTGAAGTCACATACTGGTTTAGGCATAAAAATGCACTTTGATAGTACATTGAAGATCACTTTCTACTTCTGTTTGACAAGACATATGCTTGTCCAAAGACTGTGGCACAAAAACTTGACCTGCAGAGCTTTCTCAAACATAGCATCCCTTGCTAGGCTCAGAAGTGTAGGACAGAGCTGGAAAGGAGAGAATTTTGGAGCATGTGGAAGTCCAAGCTGAGGTATCACTAGCACAGGATACTCCTTAATCCCTTGTCCTGTTACCCAGAGAATATAACCAGATACCCAAAAATCTTGGACAGCACCTGTACTGCATTTTGAGGCAGCCTGATATAGTTTAAGAAATATGTGAGTTTAACCTGTTTCTTATCTTCTCAGAACTGCAGCAACTTCGTGGTTATTGCTGAGCCAGTACACGAGCAGATAGCAGAACCAGGACAGATGCAGGTGCAGAACAGGATGCTCAGGTAGGGCTGCAGCAGGACAGGCTTCAGGCAAAAGCCATCATTCTGCAGTCAGGGTGGACCTTTGTCCTGCTGCCTGCAGGCCCACACCATGGATGTGATGAAGGTACGAGTTACTGGGGGTGGAGCTGTGGTTACAGCTTATACCACAGCTCAGTTGATGCATGATAATAGTTAAGTAGCAGCAACTTGATTGTGTGTCTAAGCTGTAACTGGTGTGGCTTTGTCTACTGTGGTGTCTACTTTGTCTGCTTATCTGATCTGGTAAGGGAGATGACAAATATATGGATTTATTTAATTTCTTCATTTACATTTACGATAATTTAAAAGGATGCCTTTCCAAGGCATCTAGCCTGCCCCCCAACATCGTTAATAATTCTATAAAATAAAAGCACCATTAAACTAATCGTTTCCACATGCACTGAGTCAGCCAGCTGCCTTCTGAAACTCCTTCCCACCCCTTTATCATTGTGGGAAGCCTACAATCAACCCTCTCCAAAATCTCTATCAAAAAAATATCTGGACAGAGTGGCGCTACATAGTGAGGCTGTAAAACATCTTCATGGAAGGCACGAAGCTTTTCCAGAGCGGAAATAGATAGCATGAATTTATGTCATTTTCAACCTGTGATCTAGAGCTGTCTTTGAGCTGGGTGCCAAAACAAGTATCATTACCATTATTAGTATCAGCATCTCCCTTTTGTTCCTACTAGGAGTTTAACTACAGACAAGACTGGAACAGTTGTTTCCTGAAGTTCCCTTGTCCTGCTAGCAATAGCCAGTTTGCATTGAGAACTGGTCAGCTCACCACTGGCATGATAGAACAAAACTCTTTGCTAAGGATCTCACAGTGGAGATGTGTTGATTCTATCAGGTTTTTGTTTCAGTTCCAGTACCACTGATTTGCCTCATGTGAATTTGGCTCAGACTATCCCAGATTATACAACAGAGACAATAAATTTTAAGTGAGCAGTTCTCAATTTCTATCTCTGTCCATAGCTATGTAGAAGTGCCATCCCTGAAGCCAAATTGTACTGGGGTACTAGAGGACTGGTTGAGCCCATTCTAACAGAATGTATTACATATTACTCATGCAGCTAGATGATTCCAAGGCTGAAAATGGAAATTATAGCTGCCTATAAACATGTATGAATGGAAAAACTTACCATAAACAATAATATGGAGATAAAAAAAATAGATTAAAATCAGCAAAGAATTCAGGCTGATCCTTTCTAAACATTAGAAGAGTTAGTGGATAGCCTCTCAAGCACCACAGTAGGAGCAAAAAACCCATAACTTTTAGCTGAAGAGCCTGGAAAAAATTGTGCCATAGGAGGGGCCTGGCTATGATCCCCCAAACCAGACTTTACTACAGCCTTATTGCAGAGAAGAAAATACAAAAATATGATGTTGTGTTAAAATATATTTATGTGTGAAGTGCATCCAGGTTAGCACTTAACATTATTCCTTATATATATACTGTATGATAGTTCTAAATGCACTAACCACTTTTTGTACCTACTACAAGATTTGAACACCCTGAAAAGTTTCCATTTGAAGTTTTTCAGACTGGCCTTGTCTTGGTAGATCCCCTGGAGCTCAGGAGTATTCTTCAGAGGTTCCTCCATCCAGCTGCAAGTCACTCCCTGAATAGCAACAAAAGCTGTGCAAAAATTGCATGTGTTTACTGAATGCACAGGGAAGATGTATGATAGCAGTAATTAATCAAAAGATACACAAATGGTTTAATATGTTCCTTAAGAGCCTGTGAAAGTGACGTGGATCCTCCTTTGGATCAAAGAGGAAGAGTAGGTTTTCTACAGAGGTTTCTTCCACCTCAGTCATTCCACTCCAGCTTTGTGAGCATTGAAATGTCTTTCAGCAAGCCATGATCTCACTCAAGTTGCATCAATCCTGCCACGTTTGGGGACTAGCAGAATAACAAGACTGAGAGGAATGTGCCAAAAAAGAAATAATTACAATTTACTAAATAGGAAATTATCTTTCCTCCTGAAAACCACAGTGCTAAAAAAGGAAAATGTTTCCTTTTCTAATAGCTTTGTGATTATGATAAATAGAGGTAATAAAATCCCACCATGCAGAACAAAATCTTTCTTTTTTAGAAAGCGGCAAATTATTGTAACCCAAAGTAATTCAAGAAACACAAGCATTTCCTTCAATTTTTCTCCTCAGCAGGGAAGAGAGTTCCTAGTGAGGGGAAATAAAGCTCAGCTGAGATTTGGAGAAGGACTATAGCAAACTGTCCCCACATTACACATTTCTCAAGCTCTCATATGCTGGATTGAAGAATAAATAATTCTACCATGTAGACATCAAGCCTGAAGAGACAAACATGGAAAAGGATCACTTTTAAGGGATTCTCTTCTCTCTGTTTCCTCAAATGTGGTTCTCACCTGTGCCAACAAAGAATAAAATTCATCTTTTCTAATTTAAAGACAGACACATGCTGAGAGGCAATAGGAAATTAGGTCTATATGTATTAGTTTTTTTCGATTTCATGCAAGAAAAACATTTAATAATGAAGTGATTATTTTCACACCTCCCCAACTTTTCTGTAGTTCTATTTACTTCATAGTTCAACTAGTGAATGGATTTCCCCCACTACCTCATTCCTGCAAGCTGGATGCTGTAGTATCGATCCCTGCATTTTTCTGTGTTTTGAATTATCTTTGCTATCAAACACTAACCTATCTCAAATTGAAGTTTTCTGACCTACATATGCTACTTCTTCTCTCATCTCTATAAGAACTGCACCTACAGATGAATAATATACATCATAAAGTTTTCTCACAGAACAATAATAATTCTGTCCATCTTTATGAGATCTTCACTTCCAGTTCTAGCCTACCTTTATGATTGTGTGTAAGAGATACACACACAGAATTAGATATAACTGAATAACTTTATCTCCTCAGCCTGCTGCCTCATTTCCCATTAGCACTTTAATATTCCCCTGGAGACCAAAATGATGTGTGCATCTAAAGTTTATTCTTTTTGGTTAGACACAAATAAATAAGAATGTCTCAGGGCTAAAGAGGTGTCACACAGAGCACAGAGTGATGTGTTCTATAGCAGGAGTGTTGCCAGTCCATGTTAGAGTGGGCCATTTCTAAGCATTATGAATTCCAGTCACTGCACTTTTACCTTTAGAGTGCCAGACATTCTTAAAGGAGAACACTAATCTTTGTGAACACAGCCAAACTGACCAAATTGATATCTTACACCCACAATTCATGGAATGTAACCCCCCCTAAAAAAAAATAAATCTATCTACAATTCTTTTTCTTTTCTTTTAACTAAAATATTTATCTTCCCTTACAGTAACTCAGACAAACAGGTTTTTCCCTACATCTGCATGAGTGCCATTGTCCTTATATACTCAACTTGCCCAGCTACCCCATTCCTGTTCAAAACTCCTGGAGACTTTATGGACCAAAAGCTGTCATAACAGGCACGGGGAAGAGCAGTGGCTCTGTGCACAGGAAGGGACTTGGATAGAAATGTGAACAGGGTTTTGCTAAGAAGGTACCAGCTCCAAAGGAAATTTGCTGCTGTACTCTGGAATGTCAGTGTACAGCAGCAGTAAAGTGGTGGCTTCACAAAGATCACCATGTTTTTTATACTGTAGAATGGAGTGACAAAAACTCATCCCATAAGCCAGGATAAATTTGGAGACACTATAGTAGATATTTGATACAAAAATAAGTGTCTCAGGTCATTCTTTTTCCCTTCTTATTTGATTTTTGTTCTGTTTTTTTCCCCTGAGTTGGAGAATTCTCACTGCAGAGCTGAACCAGTATACTCACCCATTCACCAGGTCTAGATGTGGTATTTTGACAGGAGACTTAACAAAAAAGGTTAATTTTGTTGCCAGATTCTGTGATGTTCTATTTTTCTCTCTGTTTCTCTCTTCCCATTCAGGGTAAATCCTCAATGCCCAATTTAGATAAGACAATCAGCTTTTACAGACTGAAGGGAGAAGAATCCCATACTAATGTAGCAGCTTCAGTTTTGCTGGTTTGCACACAGATGGTCACATGAATGCCAAATACATTGTGGAATGCTACATTGTGCAGTCAGTTTGCTGTCAACACTTCATCCATGCCAAATGTGGCATTAGAGTCTTACAGGAGTCAATATGTTGTTGCTAAGATACTATGCCCTAAACATTTTGGAGTTTATTTGAGGAACTCTGCAATTTCCTTATTCTTCTCTATGCATTCAAGACAAGAGCTACTCAGTTAAAGGGCAAGAGACAGTCGTTAAAAGGGACAAAAAGAAAACTCTGTGTGATGGGGAAAAAATCATTCATAGGAGGAGTTAAGGGCTAGAAGAGGCTGACCAGAGAGGGAATGGAATCTCCATCCTTAGAGACTTTCAAAGCCTAATATGATAAGGCTCTTAAAATTGTGATCCTAGAAGTTATCATGTTTTTGGGCAGGAAGTTAGATTCATGGCCTTTAGAGGTCCATTTTAACCTAAATTTTTCTATACCATCTTCTTCATGGCATTTAGTTTCTGCAAACATGTTTTTGGGAAGAGAATTCTTGAGTTCTTTCTTGTCCTCTCAGAGTGTGGGTTTACAAACCTTCCAGGCATGCTGCAATGACCATTTCTTCTCACAGACCTTTAGTGACCTCAGGATTAGTAGGCAGAGGTGCTGTGGTTTGAAGAAGGGTTTAGATGAAAGTTTATGACATCATCAGGTATTACTTCTAAGAGAGGATATTCAAAAGCAGTCAGTATTGGCCTAAGGAGTTCCACTGACATCACTGGATATTTTATCATGGATGTGAATGGCAAGAGTGTTTGGGCAAAGCCTGGTACTTTAAAAAATCCTGTCAATAGTTATTTGGGAAAGTCTATGGTTTGGAAAACCCATAATTAGAAACATATTTAATCAAAGTATCATAATGAACATTGTGGATTTCCTAGCTAGGCATGTTAAATTTTAGGAAGCTCCTCTAACTTCCAACAGCCACACAAAAAAAAAATCAAAATAAAAATTCTCCAAAGTTCTCTTTCCAAAAACCATGGCAACAAGAAGGTGAAAGAGGTACAAACAAGTGTTACAATATTAGATCTACAAAGAAGCAAAAAAAGAAAAGGACCAGCAAAAAGAATTTATACTATTGATAAAAATACAGACTAATTTGAATAATTTCTCAAAATGACAGCTGTTTTACTAATGAATCACTAAAATATTTTTCATTCAGCTAAAAATATTTTAGAAATTGTGGTACACAGAAAGGATATTCCTTGCTGTGCAGGGAAACATAATATGTGCTCCATGGAGTAGGAAACTTCAATGATATATGCAGTTTTGTTATTAAAAGTGAGTTATATATTTTGCTGTACAGTGGAAAATTGTGACCCAGTATAACATATCTTCACATTGTTTATAACTTGAGGAAAATCAACATTCTGGGTTCTCAGTTCGCACAGTAGGAATTACATTTATTTTGGCCAAATGTAATTTATATAACTGCAAGGAACAATAAAACATGAACTTTATAGTGTTTTCTTACCTAAAAATAATATAGAGCTTGTAAAAGTGAGGAGATTATTATTGTAAAGAAAAAGACGGTAACTTAAAAGCTGAAGCTCATTTTACAGCTATGTAAAACTTACCCCAGCTCAAGTATTAAGGCACCTGTGTCTGCATTTTTATCCGAGCACAGTAATCTCTGAACATAAACTTTGTTTTCTCAGTAGCAGTAGAAAAAACTTGTTTTATACACCATGTACCTTTTCTTACTTATCAGTAAGTTGGATTTGCTGAGATCCTAAGGAAATCTGCAGGGATTTGTACCCTCCAGCAATGATGGTAAACAACAGATTGTCCACCAGGTTCCAATCCTACCCTATGCTATCCTACCCTATGCTATCCTATCCTATCCTATCCTACCCTACCCTACCCTACCCTACCCTACCCTACCCTACCCTATCCTATCCTATCCTATCCTATCCTATCCTATCCTATCCTATCCTATCCTATCCTAAAGTAATTTGAGTTATGGACAGACTTCATCAGTTGGTTCCTTGGTCAAGGACTGAGCTTTGACACTGTTTAGTTTATTAATATAGTGTAATGAATAGATCACATATATTTGGTTTATCAGAATGCACTCCAGTGATATAGACAGTAAAAGTAATAAAATGCCATGAGTTACTAATTCTTTTTCTTGTCCATTCTCTGATGGGAGAATACACACAGCGAGAAGTACTACTTCAGTTCCAGAGACAGGGAAAATAAGCTCCAAAGATAAGGAAAGGAATCTTTTAAATCCTCACGAAGGATTGTGTCAGAGCTGAGAACAATTACATTGGTCTCATTTTCCAGCCCTTTGCTTTTTTTTAGAAGTTAATTTAAAATCTTTTTTTTAACTTGAAGGGGATACTATGCCATAATTAAAGAGAATGCACTATTGAAAAGATGAAAATGGAACTATAAAAAACATAGACAGTGTCACAATTGACAGCTTAATCTGTAATCTTGCAAAACCATATGTACCACAACTAGAGTCATGCATATTCTTTCAATGAGTTTTCCAAATCATCATCATGAAGACTTATAATGTCATTTTTAAGACTGGAGGTGGTTGAGTTGCACCTCTCTGAAGAGACTTCAAATGAGAGAGGAGTGGTTGAGAGAACTGCCATTCCCTGCTAGGCTTATCACGTCTATTCCAACACATCCTGTGCTCATTAGATCTGTTGCTTGTACACAACTGATTTGTATGCAGCAGCTACATGTTCAGAGTGGATTTTTTTAGTTTCTAAAGGGATGAATTTAGTGGTACAAAGACTCTGATTTTACTTGTCACCATAGAGCAAAGAATGCATTAATCGTGAAAAATCAAGCATGGAACATTCTGCTTTGGAATAGTAACAAAAACCAAACAACCAAGAAACAAAACCCACTAAAAACCAACCAACAAAACAAACAACCCCCACAAAAACAAAACAACAACAACAACAACAACAGTCTTAGGAAGTGCAGGATGCCTTAGAAAAAAACCTACTCAGTTTTCCACAGAAAAATTTAGAAATCATCCTAACAGAAAGATTTTCTGACTGCAAAGCTGAGTAACTGTGTCACATCATCCTGCCTTCCCTCTGCTCTGGACGTTGTTGGACATGCACAGTAATTTTATTGCATCTAGAGGACATAATTATTCCAAAGGCGTGGATTGTCAGTAACAGACCTAATACCTTGACCAGGAACACTGAGCACTCTTTTGGATAAAACAGTTTAAAATAGATTTCCCATTTTATTGTGGTTTTATCGTTTTTGTTATGCAATTTTGTTAATTGTAACTAATGACTGGAAAACCCATGATAAATTACTGAACTGCAAAGCAGCAATAAAGTGGATAAATATAATAAAAATGAGGTAATGGATCACACAATGTACTTTGTGTATTTATTTGGACAACTGTAGTTTAGTTTAATTTTTTAATGATGCTCTATTGCATCCAGTAAATGCTTCTAAGATCTGTTTTGTGAGCCATAATAAAACCTTGGTAGCACAAGTTCCCAAGGCATTCCTTCCTAAGGGAGGAGACAGATGGATCGTGGTTTTTGTCATGGCTGTTTTGTTTCATTTTGTGCAGAGTAACAAACACAGTGCTTTGAAGGAAAATGGAAAAAAAAAAAAGAAAGAATGATTTTTGCTTTCACTGAGGTCCACTTACATTATCACAGCAGCATAAAGTGTTCTTATAAACTAAATGCAAAAAGACCTTAATTTAATTTAATTTATTGTCAAACCCAGTGTAATTATTATGAGGTGACTATGAATGAACCCAAAATGCAGAGAAAATTACAACTGTAAAACACAGAAAAAAGTGAAATGCCCTTGAGGTCATAGGGAAGAGGGAGAACCAGCTAGTACATGGCATGTAAAATGACAGGGACAGGGAAAAGAAAATTCTCATCAGCTCTGGGGAGAAGTTCTGTTTTGAGGTCGATTCCTACTGTCTTTAATTCCTGAGGCAAAGATGACTGCTGTTAAGGAGTGCAGGGCTGGTTTCTTTTTGAAGAGCACTATGAAATATTTGATGTTCACAGAGTGCATCACTGGCCCCAGGAGAAACAGTCTGAAAAAGGGGCCTGAAAATTCAGCAGCTTCTTTGAGGTCATCCTGTTCAAGGTGAGGGGTTTCCTGCCAATGCTGTGGGCAGGCAATGAGCCTCCACATCCATCAGAGAAATCCCCAGAAGAAAGAATTTCATGGATCTGAGAATATCCATGGGGGGCTCAGTCTTTTAATCTAAACTGTTTTTCTTTTAGTGTTTTCCTGTTTTTTCCTGACAACTGAGGTATTATGTAAGTGCAGTAAACATGTAAGAATGTGAAGTTATGCTTTCCATATGAATGTAATAAAAACATTGAAATTTCTTACTAAAATCTTCTGATATCCTTTGAATGTTGTATGGGAAATATGCAACCCTGGGGAAAAAATGTGATTAAAATGTACTTACTGCTGGTTTCTGATAAGATAACACAGAACTTAATGTTCATCTCATTGTGGTGTGCATGATTTTATTACTTAGGTTACTATGTTATGCCTAACATTTATACATGGTTACATATAGTTTTATACACACACACATGTCTATACACAAATATATATGTATATACGCATGAATTAGAAACATGCTCTTTGGAATTAGGGAGAACTCTGCCAAGAGATCAGACTCCTACTTCCTTGCCTAAGCCCATGTATATCCACACAGCTTTATGAACAGAAGTTATCTTGCTGACTTATTCTCTGTAAAGCCACGCTTAAATGTAACCGCAGTTAAGAAGTGAGAGGACCTGAGAGGAATGCAAGACTGGTTTTTTTTTTAGTTTATCACATTCGTGATATAATGGGAGCATATTTAGAAAGATTTTGAGTTTTACGATCAAAACTAAGGTTAAAATAACTTTTTTTTAAAACTTAGAATGGCATTATTTGTACAGGTTAGGACAGGTGAGAGGAGCAGAGATTTGCAATTCCAGCACCGTGCCCCAAAAAAAAGACCGTGAAGCAGGATGAGATGAACAGTTTCCAGTGATGTATCCAAACCACACGCAGGTCATGGCTGGCATTCTAAATTAAGAGATTACTGGGGGAGAAAATGATTACCTGTAAACCCGCTCAACCTCCTGGGCTGGGCCTGGAAAACCACAGCTACATCCTGTTATACTGTCTGGGCTGAGAACCATTTTATTACAAAAGCTCTTAAAAATTTACTTGCAACTGGCATGAAACTGTTCTGCTCACTTTTAAACTACGTAAAACACCAAATGTCCAGACAGAAGGCCAAGACCACGATTGCTGTCCGTTGCATTATTTCCTCTTGCTCAAATAATGAACCTAAATGAAAAATATGCTCCTGCACTAAGAAAATTTGGGAAACATGAGGAAAGAATATCTGATGGAAACATGTCTTGGAAATGTATTACAATACCTCCATTTCTTCACCGGATAAAGAAGTCATATAATAGGTAACACGGTAGGAAAACATGCTATGACGAAAACTGGACTCACAAGGGTAGTGTAAAACAATTAGTCATGTATAAGAAAAGAGCAACACTACAATTTAAACGATTTTATATGAAAATAAACAGTCTGTTTATTTTCTCTGAGAGCATGATTATCCACCGAGAGTGGGATTAGACATTTATGAGACTGAATGATGAAAGCTATTGCACCATCTTGGATTAGTCTCTTTTTTTTAATCTTTAATGACACATTTTTGCAACATGCTTGAAGTAGTAAATTGTTCTTGTAAATGCTCGTTTTGATTTCATGTTGGTCCAGTAAACTCCCACACAAAATTTTTGAATTTTAAAAAAGAAGTGACCATCTCCTGGTTGATATAAATCTGTGATACACTTATCTATTTCTAATATGATACGTTTTTTAACTCTGTCACTGACACAGAGGTCAAACCTAGGACCTTACTGACAGTAATAAGACAGCATGGACCTCTCTGTTGTCCCAAAGGCAATGACTTGTTTTAACAGTTTGTTTGGTAGGAAGTAATGTTAAAAAAATGTGATGAACCAAGGAGAAAGCAGAGGGCATATATCAAATACCCTCCCTGAGCCTGAAGGATTTCAGCAATATCCACTAGCAAGCTGACTTTGAAAAATTAGACTTGGTCTGAGTGTGGAATAACTGCTGGCAGGAAGAGTAGGGCAAAGAGAAAGCAAAGATCTGAGACTGCAATTTAATCCTGTGGGACCAGCAGTGGAGGAGAACTTTCACAAAACACCCCAGGCAAAATCCGTGCTTTGTGGGACACACTTCCACTCCCTCTGAGTCCCCATGTTGCAGGACACCAAAGGGAGAGCTGCACAGGAGAGGACAGTATGTGAGGTTCTATGGTTATATCTGCAGTGCCTGTTCAGTGGGGATTTCAGCCCTTTCTCAGGACCAGAATTAGACACCAAAAAGCTGCTAACACAAAAAAAAGCTGCTAACCTCCACCATGCTAACTGCACCATGTGAACATCAGCCATCCAGGACCCAAGCTTGAGCTGGGTCCGGCACACACAGTACCTGCTGATGGTTCCCCAGCCCTTTTGCTCAGCTTGCCTTTCTTCAAGCAGCTCGAACATTTCAGCTCAGGCTGAAGCTGAAGAAGCAGCCAAAGGAGTAGACAAATAATGCACAGGTCACCTGGCTCAGAATACTCAGGCCTGTTCTCAAGCTTACTCCTCACCTTTCAGTGTCTCAGCTTGGCTTTTATCTCTTAGGGACCAGCCTGGAAAAGTGCAAAATTACTTCTATTATCCTACAGAAGTCAATATAAGAGGAGGATCATCAATATGTTTGAAGTTACACTGAAGTACCTAGGCCATTATTAAGTGGCACACTATTCCCTTTTTATTCACGTTTTCTTAAACCCACTGTTGTTATTTGGATTCATGATGCAAGTAAATATCTGAGGCAATATAAGCTTCCTAGTGATGTTATTAAAAGGTAATAGTTTGGGAAAGATTCACATAGCCTAACTACCCTGAACTAGAAAGCTAATTCCTCTAAACTAACCAAACATAGACCCCAAAGTGACCTCTGAAGGAGCCTAACTGTCTCAATGGTGCATAAGAAGCCTCAAATGGATACCTGAAGTCAGGCAGTGTGAATCATCTCCTCTATCTCTGCCTCCTTCCTCCTTCTCAGTTTTTCTCAAGATGCCTCAATCTGTCCTTTTAGCACAGGGAAGCTTCTCACAGTGCCTTTTTTTTTTCCTTTGCTTTTTTTCTGTAGTTTATTTCTCAGCGTATTTCAAGATGACCACTGTCTCCTCTCTGAGAGAAAGGGGAGGGGGACTTGTTCATAAGGGATCAGCATGCAGTGTTCTCCTGCAAAACGTGATGTTTTGTTTAAATATCACTGCTGGACCTCGCACAGCTTGCAAATATTTTCTGCTGTCTATGTAGCTCAGATTTCACTGCTGTCTTCAGGATTGCCCTTCGTGCTGAACCTAATGGGAGCACTTGGACTAATAGAGGAAAGCAAGCATATACACTAAATATCATCAGATACACAGCAATGGGTAGTCTTCCTTTGACTTCTGAGGTAGGAAAATAGGTCAAATTTTATCTGTATTTAGTAGGTGAAGAGTCTGTCTTGAGATGTGTATATGAGACTCTCATTGTGCCCTAGGATTGATATAGTTGACTTGATTATCTGTAACTGGTGGGGGTTTTTTTTCTCCAATCTGTAGATTAATCTTGCTATAGATGTAAATCCTGAAACTGGCTTATTGGCATCTGCAAAACTGATGCTGTGTGAGCCTTGACCTCCTTACCCTACAAATAGCTCTGTTTGAGGTGCAGATTCATAAAACATGAATATTAATATACATGCATGTATGTATATTTATTTTTTAGTTTTTCTTCAGAAAGCATAGAGACATCTTAAGAGAAACAGGAGTTCTATGAGTATCTTTGCGTGATGGTAGCAAAAACACTAGAGGAGCAAGGTTAAGAGATATATAAGTGGCTTCACATGAGTCAAGAACAGAGGCAGTTGCTCACTTTTTTGGCTTTCTCAGGCCTAACTGGTCAGGCTAAATGTCAAAAGTTAGGCAACATAGGATGCTCTGGTGACCTGAAAATAGAAGCTGTTAAAGTATTATATTATTGGCATGGCTGACTTAGTAAAGTTGAATTTTAGATAAACATTATTTGTATTACAAATAAAAATGTCAAGCAAAACAAGAGACAAATACGTGAATATATACAGAGAGAGACTCAAGAGAATTTATGAGAACAGATAAATGATGAAAAAATGGGTGAAAACACATCATAGACTAAGTGCCTTGCCAGAAACTTCAAGGGAAACCATTTTGAGGGTGAAAACTTCCACAGAGCTGGGAACTGACCCCACATCCCTTGTGTTTTAGCCTAGAGCCTTCACTGCAGTGTTGTGTACACAGAGGTAAAGGCCATGTACAGATATGACTTTTGGCAGTTCCAGTATGTGCAGAGTCCTGGCCCAGCTAAAGTCAAGAAGTATTTTATCCCTGACAACAGTGAGGTCAGGGTCCCTCTGATCCAGAGGAGTCTGAGGTGTCGAAGAGGTGTCTAAGCTTGTTTTTGGTGGCCACCACTGTCTGCTGACAGGCTGTTCACATGCCCTTAAAGGCTCCCAGTGCCCTGAGGTATCACAGTGAGTTAAAGATCCAACAACCTTGCTCCTTCAATTCTCCTGGCCTTCACAGAGGACATAAAAATAATGAGGATATAGCCAACTCACCACTCACACTTTTTCTGGTTTTATTAATCCTTGAACCCTTGGAGGTTTTACAGGAAGCACATTTCAGACACAGAGAAGGAATGTATCAAGCTTTTCAAGGAAAACAGAAACATCCGTGACTTTTGTTCTTGACATTGACTATATGAAACTCTCTTCTTGGTCATGCACAGTGACCTCAGCCTCTCAGCTAGGCTGTGAGAGATGACACTTCAGCTCTTTCTCTAGTCTTTTGGACATCTGAACTCATGGCTTTTGTCTCCCACCAGAAAACTAAAAATAAGGAGGTTGAAAAGAATGAAAATCTGTGGGTCAAGGGAATTCTCTGATTTTTTACTATTCAGGTTTTTCATAGGACAAAAAGATACTATAGACTCATATGCAATCACAAAATTTAATGGTTTGAGGGCCCACCTCATTTCCTGAGTTCATGCCAAGGATGTGTCTATATTTTAAGCAGGGATTGACTTTGAGATCCCCCCTTAGCACTATGAAATCCCTTATCACTACACTCAAAGTCATACTCATGTTTTTTCATTCTTACTAAACCTTGAACTTTCTCAGAGTATCAGAAATATTTTAAACTAGAGAGGTGGAGAATAATGACTGAGGAACTTCTGGAATTCCCCAAAATTTTGTCAAAAGTAAAAGCTTAGTTAGAAACTTTAAAAGTTGTTTAGAGAAAGCAGCTTGTGTCAACACAGAGCTCATGGTTCAATTTTTAAGTTTATTCAGAACTAGTAAACTTTTATCTGATGAAGTCAGTGACTCACAGTATGTGCAAAGCATGCTGCTGTCCTTCAAAGCTGTGGTCAGTTGGCAAGCTGATCTGATCACTGCAGGATAGCCTCACTCTTGCATCAAAGCAAGAATTTTTATTTTTTTTTTAGAACTTTCCCAACCCTTCTACAGGATTTTTTCTTGCCTAAACATAGGCGGGACCTGCCCCTTAAATAATCATGGGTACTGAATTCAAGAAGGCAGTTACTGAAAACAGATTGAAATAGCTGACAGATATTTTCAGGCTTGCATGATCATTTGTCTGAAAAGATCCCATGTGACAATTTGAACGTGAGTTTACAGCCACGTTGAGACTTTCACACACACTGTGGTAAACACACGCTCTGTTCTGTTTCACTCATGTCTCTCTTCCTGAGTCCGAAGATCCAGATTATTCTTTTTAATTTTACCACAGAGCAACTTTTAGAAGCTTGTTGTCAGACTACTCAATAATGCACCACTTTTAAAATATGCACGCCATAGTAACTATTGTTGGTGACAAGACAGTGACTGCAATAATAGCTCATACATGAATTGTATGGGAGACCTATAGAATAAAAGGGCCAACTTATTAGTAAATCCACATACTTTCTTTGAGTAATTCTTCTAAATTTGGACACACACATATAACAAGTACTGGAGTAACATAAAGTGAAAACAGTATTTTGGTTCTACTACCACTCACCAACAAAAATTGATCTGGGCTTTGAAGAAGTTGTTCTGGTGTTGAAAGAATTGTGTTAGGAGCTCTAGCTCTAATTTATCTGAACTCAGGAGTCACTGACTTAATTTTGAAACATTTTGTTTGAAAAGAATAGCAGTATAAAAACAGCTGCACCTACACACACAAAAACTCATCCTGTGTTGAAAGCCTCTAATGTTTGCCATGCATTGAGCTGGCATTTGTATTTAGACAGCCAGATAAATACTGGCAGCTGTTTTGACCAATGGTTTATGTGGACTGATAGAGAACAAGATAGTGAAATTCTCAACAATGGTACAAGAGGCACAAATCAAATTAATCAGATCTTACAGATATTAAATTAGCAAATTATCACTAGGAATCCTATGTACCAGGAAGATACTAAAAATCAAAAGAAAATGTCAAGGTTTTAATTCTAAATGAAGAAAGACTTCCTAATCAATAGTGGAAGGAAAAAGCCAGAAGTACCAGTACTGGAAGAAAATTATAGAAGCTAAGAAGCCAAAAAAACTCCCTTACTTCAGGAAAAAAAGGCTACACATTTCTGTTACAAAACACAGGTGATCAGATTCTTACCATTCTGAGAGAATATATAATTCTTCATTTTTCTAAGACCATGTTAAAGTAACGGGTCAATGCTTATTTGAGGAAAGTAATGCTACTTTTTGAATTACTAGACCTAGTTTTGAAGTGCACAAATTCTCTTATATAGATACTATGTTCATGCCAATCTGATTTACCTCTGTTTAGCTGTGGAACAAAAAATGGTGTCCTTCCATGAAATCAGAGTTTCCTTCCTTATCCCCCCAGGAAGGCAGATTCACTGGCAGTAAGGGGACAGAAAAAACCAAACAAACCAGAATTCATTCAGTGGAGTTAAAACTGGACCTCTACTTATTCTTAATACTTCCCTGGAACTCACAATGTTGTAAAATAGGAAAGCTTAACATTTATTGTTGCAAATGTCCAAGTAGATCAAATTGAAAACAATCACCACATATCAAACTCCAAGTAAGTATAGTTTGACTGCCAAATCTAATGACCTTACACCAACTTGGAGCTAAGATCATAAAGTTTTATTTTATCCTGTATTCTGGCCACAAACAGTCTTCATTAGCAAAGGCATGGAAATAAAGATGTGGCTGTAAAACTTTGGAATGAAACATGAAATCTAAGTCTAAAAACAAAGATAAATGTAGTACATATTGTTGTAAATTATGCCAATTTTCCTGATTACCTAATCCTATGTAGTATATTATTAATTAATAGCCAAACAATTAGAGATGAATGCTGTGGAAGAAGAAGAGCACAGAGTTAGCAGAGAAGTATAAATCTCCTCTTGCATATCAGGCAGAAGAGGGGCAAATATGTGCAGCTGCATGTACTTCAAAGGCATGTCAGCTGCATGCTTATTCAGGGAACAAGAGGCCCGTAAAGTGACATTTCCGTAGTTTTACAGAGACGCAATCCAGCTCAAGCACCTCACAGTTACTGATCCCAGGTCCCAGGCAGAGCAGTAACAGGCAGAGCTGACCAGCGCAGGGCTTGGGGTTCCATCTGCGCTCCAGTGCTCCCTTGACTCCTCTGAGGGAAGGATGGGTGGGTCCATACTTTTGACATGTTTCATCATCAGTGTGAGAATTCTACACCTGCGTAGCAGAGCTTCTCCATTTGAAACATGGCTTCTGCCTAGAAAAATTTTGCCTGTCCCATCCCTGGAAGTGTTCAAGGCCAGGTTACATGGGACTTCGAGCAGCCTGGTCTAGTGAAAGGTGTTCCTGCCCATGGCAGGGGGTTTGGAACAAGCTGACCTTTAAGGTCCCTTCCAACCCAAACCATTCTGTGATTCTATGATTTGGTAACTTTTATGGAGACAATTAGACCAGCGCTACGCAGAGGTGTTTTTTTTTTACATTCTTAACCATGGTGCTACAGATAGAAGTGTAAGAGAAGGCCTAGGCTCCCTCTTGTTCCTGTATCACAGGACCAGTGAGTAGGACTCAGCTCACCTTTAGACATCAGTGGCTCAGATATATACCTCTGGGCTAGTCATCTAGCTTCCTTTTCAGCCAGCAGAGAGAAGTGGCCACTACTGGCACTCTGTGCTGTTCTATAGAAATGCCTGCTTCTTTTTCCCTCTCCCACAAAACCTTTCTTCATTCAACAACCACTGCCCCCATCAACAGAACGAGGAACAAAACACAAGAAAGGAATATTATGAATAAACTTTTATGTGAAATTTTACTTCAGCGTTACCCAGCTTTAATAATGCAATATACAGAGATGTGAGAGCCTAAAACAAATTGATGAAAACCTTTTTTGTGTTATGTAAGGAACATTACATCATTTTTAAAAGAATTAAAGTATTTACAAGTCAAATATTTTAAAACTTCTAATTTTTAGGAAAGTTTTTTGGTAGCATAAAAAAGAAAAACTATTCCCATTCCCTAATGGCCCCTTCTTAATGCGATTTCAGAATGTTACACCCCAAAAAAGCAAAAGGTGGGGGTAAACGCATTCCAATAGTTGTGTCAATTATTTATTTGCGGAATGTTTGAAAAGGAAAACAAAACCAACTGTAATATATCTTCCAATCACTTTACCTTAAGCTGTTTTGAAGAACTGAATTTGTACCAAAATATTGAACCCAGGTCAGCTGGGTTCACCTTGTCTATGTATACTCCAGACCTCTTTTCTCTTTTCTCTTTTCTCTTTTCTCTCTTCCCCCTTCCCCCTTCCCTTCCCTTCCCTTCCCTTCCCTTCCCGACCC
>JAWMRA010000113.1:104728698-104777055 GCA_035584735.1 Pseudotriccus pelzelni
CCTTCCCAAACCTTCCCTTCCCAAACCTTCCCTTCCCTTCCCAAACCTTCCCTTCTCTTTCTGAGATCAGAACAACACACTATTTTCAAGATGTGGGAATATGACTTCAGGCTATCACTTTTTTCTATTTTATTTTTAGATAATTTCTAAAAATTTTTCTCTGTGCACTGCATTTTTTAAGTTCTACTGAGGTAAAAGTGGGTGTTGGCAGAACTAACTTCTGCCTAACTAACTAATTAATATCTCTTTCTTCAAAGCTGCTACTACTATGTTGTCTAGAGCACGATGTAGCATAAGCAAAGTTAGAGTTGTTTATTATCTCCTATCACAGTTAGGTGATAATCATTATCTGCCACACAATTATTTTAACTAGTTTATTTTCAAACAACTCCACATTCTTTTAGCTCTTCTTCTTTAAAAGAAATGTAATTTTGCTAAGCTTTTGAGTGGTTTGATTGTTTTGGGGGGGTGTTGTTTTGTTTTGTTGGGTTTTTCTTCATTGCAAAAATGTTAAATAAAAGTTCTAATAAATCTATTAATTATTAGGACAGAAAATCTGAGATCTGTATCATCTTATGCTAGGGCTCATCTGTCTCTATTTATTACAAAGGTAGTTAAGGAAAGCTAAAATTCTAATGCAGAAATTTCAAAGAAGTGAGGAAAGTTAGAGTGAATTGAGCTAATCTATTATTATATGTCAGTCTGATCATCTTTAGAATTAGTTTTTTCACAAAGATGTTGTTGTGATGGATGTTTTAAACTGAAAAAATTTTTAAAAGAAAGTTATAAATCTCTTTCCTAGATTTTTTTTGTGGTTTCCATTCCTAAAGAAAGCAGAAGAAGATCAATAAACCATCGACAAAAGTGAAGGAGGATAAGGAAAATTCACTCTTGGGAGTTTATTTTTTCTCTTTGGAAACTGATGTTTTTTCCTATGCCAATTTTTCTTTTGTTCAGTTGAAAAAACTACAAACCTTTGAATGAATGTCTATACTTTTTGGTCTGAAAATGTGAAGAATTTTTTTAATCTTAATAGCTTAATAAATAAACAAACCTTTTCATGCATTTTGTCAAAAAAAAAAAAGAAAAAAGAAATAGAAAGAGTGGATTTTTAATTTTTTTACTATTTCCTATGGTTCTTACTTTATTTCTCTAATTATGCCAGTGGAATGTGGGGAGCGAGGAAGGTGCATAGGTAAGAAGAAATGTAGGAAAGCAGGAAGCCGTGAAGAAAGGAAGAGGCTTGATTTTTATAAGCTAAAGAACTTTGAAATGTCAATATTTCAGACTTATCTAAAAGATAAAAACATCTTTCTAGACATCTCAATTTTAGACACCTATACAGATTTTTCTTATCTTCTTTTCTGAGAGCAAACATCTGGCCTAAGTTTGGTTCTTTCTCACTCACTGTAAAAGCTTCTGTACATACATAAATGTGCGTGCATGTGTGTACATGTAAAACCAACTGTGGAGCACTAGTGGATTTACGGTACTTTTATAATTAAGTCCATGCTCCTGCATGCTAAGAAATCACCCTATTAAATGTTGCCATACAAGCAGTTGGTGGGCCTAAAGTTTATATTTTCTTCCTTATTTAAAATGTATGTATTAATGTTTGGAAATTCCCACTCGGTGTACGTAGTGCATTGAGACCAAGGCCAGGAGCATAAAACCACTGCCAACAAAAACTGAATATGTAAAACAGGTTCAGTTAATTCTACATCAAAGTTTTCTATTGCTTTGTAAAAGAAATCTACAACAATAGCAGGAAATTGTAACAAATATATAATGGGGGGAGGGGATAGCTTGTAAACCTAATCTCATTCCTGTTTAAATTAATATATATTGTAATAGTCTAGAGGCACTTGCATATCATTAGTCATATGTTTCCGAACAGAGCAGCCTTACTGTCAAAACCAGAAGGGAAAGCAGTGAGGGCCACCCGCGGAGGCGCAAGAGGGGCAGCTTGACCCAACAGCCTCTGTGGGCAGAAGAAGGAGGAGATTTCAGAGATGACAGCACATTTTGCCATATATAGGCTAAGTGCAATGAATTCTAAAAACATTAGGTTTACATTATGAAAATGTGTGAAGCCTGAGACTGTTTGGAAGACCTTGACTGTCCCATGACTGAGTTTCATGGTGCGAATGGCCATATCCAAGACTTTCACTCGTGCGTTGATCCTTGATGAACAGTCCTGCAATACTGTTGCCATTCATGACATACATGTAAATACTCGTACAGTAGTTCCAGGACCATTCATTAATAAAAGGTATGTTGCACTCCTGGAAATGTTGGGCAAACCAAGCAGTTTTTCAAAAAACACTCACACACGATTTGTAGATTAAACTTAAAAAAAAGTGACACTAAATCTGCTGGGACAAGAATAGAGTAGCGCTAAGGGAGCATTTGATGTTTACGATCAGCAGAGAGGAAGATATAAAAATGAAACCTTGAGGAAGTGTTGGCCTGCCCAAGGTTCAGATTGGTGCTGGGAGATAGTACCTGACTCCTCTACAATGCCAATGACAAATAAGCTATCACTGTATCTCCTGGTGTGAATGTTACTATTAAATCTTTTGGACAAGGGTGAAATACCCTTGAAATATGCTGCTCTCTTCTGTTTAGACTTATAGGGTGGGAACTTCATATTGACACTCTTCCTCTCTCTCAACTTGCAGAGTTACAGATTAGTTGCACACTAATAAACTAAATGCAGACAGGGATCACTCCCAGGCACTGGCACATAATCATCTGCACTGCTAAATTGTGAAGTGCCCTTGGAATGTTTTGTGTACTTGCCAACCAGTATTCTCACAAACAATGCCCAAACACGGTTCAGAAGTTAGCATGATCCAGGGACCTTTCCCAGAAAGGAATAAGCACATGAGCACTGCTGGCTCATGTTCAACCTGCTGTCCATCAGGACTCCCAAGTCCTTTACTGCAAAGCAGCTTTTTCTCCAGTTGGCCTCCACCCTGCACTGCTGCATGGGGTGAACTCATTCCAAATGCAGGATTTTCATTTACCTTTTAAAAACTTTTTCAGGGTGTAGTTAGAACATACTCTGTTGAAGTCCTTTTGACCAGCAGCTCTGCCCACCAGTGCATTGGTTGCTCCTCTCAATTTGCAAATTTTCTGGGGATGTACTCCATCACAGTGATCAGCTTAATAATGAAGATATTAAATGTTTCTGGGCCCAATATTGGTCCCTGTGGGACACCACTAGTAACCACCACCAGCTGGACTTCATTCCACTAATCACAACCCCTTGAGCAGTGGTGCAACCAATCCTTCATCTGCATGACCATCCACTTCACATATTTCACAAGTTTGGTTATTGTGATGATCTGGAAGTCTGTGTCAAAGTCACTCCTGGATTCAAGCTAAACAACATCCATTTTTCTGTCTTTGTCCACCAAGCCACTGAAGGAGATTAAGGCTGTCAGGTATAATTTCACCCTTGATACATTCCCACTATTGCTGTTATTCTGTGTTGTTGGAACAAAAATATCGTCAGAGAGCATTGCCCTAGCTCTAGAGAGAGGAAGAGAAATGAAGGAGAGTGCTGGAGCTACATGTCTAGGCAGCAAAGAGAGAGGGGGGCTGAGCTAGGAAGAGCACAGCAACGTAAAAGTGTAGTATCAAGAGAAGCATGAGTGAGAAACAGATTTGTAGGGGTTGGGTTTCAGGCTTGCCAGCAAGGCATTCTGGGAAATGCAGTCCCAGGGCTCCGAGGCACATGTGCAGTGCCATTCCTCTACGGGATTGGTCAAGAAGGTCACATGTTATGACGTGTTACTGTTTAAACCCCTATAAAACCCTTGTAACCATCCCAATAAACCAGTTTCATTACACACCACATTGGTGTTTCTCTAGTCCCAAGGACTCATTATTTATTCAGTTATTATATTAATAATAACACCATACAGATTCATAGAACAGTGTAGGTTCAAAATGACCCTCAAGATCATTGAATTCAACTGTAAACCCTAAACTGCCAAGTCCACCTCAAAACCATGTCCCTAAGCATCACATCTACATGTCTTTCAAATACCTCCAGGGAGGAGGGGACTCTCCCCAAGGTTGGGGACTCCACCACTTCCCCAGGCAGCCTGTTACAATGCTTGGCAATCATTTCAGTGAAGAAATTTTTCCTAATATCCAAACTAAACCTCCTTTCATGCAAGTCCTATCACTTGTTATAGGGAGAAGAGGCCAAACCCCACCCCACTACAACCTCCTTGAAGGCACTTGTGGAAAGCAGTAAAGTCTTCCCTGAGACCTCTGTTCTCCAGGCTAAACATTCCTAGATCCCTCAGTTTCTCCTCACAACCTGGTTCTCTAGGCACAAGTAGCTGCATTATCCCTTCATACAACGTAAACTTAGAACCATAGCACTGCAGTGGTGTGACTATATTGCCCATCATTAGCTCAAAAACACAGAACATCTTGGTACCTCTGTCTTTCATTGTAGACGGCATAGTCTACATAGTATGCCCTAGCTCCTGCTAGGACAGAAATCCTGGTCACTGACTCAGACCCTGGTGATTGTAGCTCCAGATCTTGCACTAAGAGTCCTATGAATGCAAGAAATGACAGTAACTAAATTCCACTGGCTTTTAGTGGAGACAAGACACTGTGAGCTTACCATTTCATGTAGTATTAGAGCATGAGCGTCCTTGAGAGACAAGCAAAAGAGAGCTGTTGAGATAAGAAATCATTTTAAATGGAATTTATATGTCACAGTAAGTATGAAAGTTTCACATGTACAAGCATGACTTGGAAACACAAATCTGATATATATGCATGTCATTTAGGCACATTGGAGTCCAAGTCTTACTGCTTTCACTGGGGTTGTCAGTTGACAGGGCAACCTAAGACTGTTACATTGGTGAGGCTGGGGAGAAAAATTTTTGTCCAAACCGCAGAAGTTATCCTTTCCAAACAGGTGAAAGACAAAGGGAAAAAGTACAGGAAGGAAAGAAGATTTTTAAGGAATTCGGAAAACAAATATTCATTCTGCACCTTCATGCAGTCAACTGAGAGAAGGAAAATAATCTAATGGCATACTAAAAAGGGGCTCATCTTTCCAAAAGGAAGCTGCTTTTTGTAACATGACCTTTGAGTGACCCATAATATCCCAGTCTGTGGTCTCTATAATAAAATAAAAAGATAGGGGATGCTACATAAAGCTGTGACATATCCCTGCTGGCTCAGAGACGCTACATTGTGCTGATTATGTTGATGCTTCCTTCATATTGCTGTACTTGGCTCAGGATCACAATGAGAGGCTGAAGCACTATGTTTTGCTGGCACAGAGCCACGGCAATAGTAAGGAATAGGACAGAGGAGTGCTCTGAGATATCTGTAGTCTTTTCAAAGAAGAAAAGAATAGAACAATGCCTAAATGTTGCAAATCCCCCTCTTTCAGCCCAAGGGAATTAAACTCATTAGGACTGCAAGGTCACTAGGGCAAGTATTCTGCTTTAAACACTAGCAAACATCACCAGCAAAACAAGCATGTGATGGGTTACTGTCTTCCCTCAGCACTGCTGGAGCAGTATGTCCTAGCTCCTGCAAGCCTTTGCCTCTGGGGCAAAGAGATTTTGTGCCCCATCTATGCATGCAATGCTGTATGTTTCAAGTACTGTTGCAAGCAAGGATTTAGAGTTGTGTTTTATAGCTCTGCTTTTTCTTGGGCTGGGAACTGGTGTTATTTTCTTCTTTGCTTGGTGCTGCATAGCATCATCGGGAAAGCAGAGTTCTTGTTGTTGAGGGATTTGAACTTATATCCTCCTCATCAGAGGTTTTGCTTTACGTTGGTCTCAATACTGCAAAGTCGGAGGTGAGGTAGCTCAAAGTGAACTTTTGCAAATTCTCCAGAGGTTGAGAGCTGCTGTTCCACAGCTGGGATTTCCTATGAAGTCATTCCACCAGATTGAAACATGGCGTTTTGTTTGTTTGGATTTTTTTTTTTAAGAAGCAGAGCTGAACTTTCTCCAAAGGATATGTGTATGGTTCCCTGGCTACTCTCAGAGCAACTACCAGTATGTTATAAAGGGAAAGGATTGTATGTTCAGGTTCCTGTGACACTCAGAGGGTCACTAAGAGATCCCTTGCAGCCTGATGTCCTTATTTATTATGGTATACTTTTTAATCACTTTTTCTGCAGTGAATAAAAGTTTCCCACCAGTTAAAATACAACAATAAGAGAAATTATTTATATTATCATACCACCTACTATCTTGTCCTAGCTATAGCCCAATTAAAATTAATTTTAAAGGGTTAAGATTTTGTGCTAGGACCTTTGAGAAACTTAAGGGCATAAGTAATAAGACAAGTGGAAACGGCTTTAAACTGAAAGACTTAGATTGGATGTTAGGAAGAAATTCTTTACTCAGGGCGTGGTGAAGCCTGTAACAGGTTGCCCAGGGAAGCTGAGGATGCCCCATCCTCGGAAGAGTTCCAGGCCATGTTGGATGGGCCTTTAAGTAACCTAGTCTAATGAAAGTTGTCCCTGCCCATGTCAGGGGAGCTGGAACTAGATGACCTTTTAGGTCCTTCCAACATAAACCATTCTGTGATTCAGTGAAAACTGGATAGAATATTCAATGCAATAAATCTAGTATGTCAAATGCATGTTACCCAGTAACCTGTTCTTTCAAAACATTTTTTCCACTTCTTTAAAAGCCAAATTGAGTTCTCAAGGACAGAACTGCAGCGTTTGTCTTGTCCATACAGGGGCATAATGCAAACTGGTCATGATCTATGTCCATCATGTCTTTGATGAACAACAGTATTAAAAATAAAGAGTAATAAGGAGAAATTATAAGCAAGCATCTTCTCTCAGTGTTACTAGTTACCACATATGAAAAAATGCACATAGTGAATAACAACTAGTCAGGATATGTTTGTCAGCTGGTTTGAAGTTTTAGAAAAGTTATGCTTCAGTATGAGGCACAAACACCTGAACAGTGTAAATATTGCATTAAAAGTCATTGGTTCCCTGTATGGTGCTGTTCCTATTCAGAAAAGGATGAGCTCATAACAAACTCACAGCAGGAATATTTAGGTTTCCACATCCCTGTAGTTCTTGTATCTTTTCTTTGAAAGAAAATTTAGCTCTATTGTAGACTGTGAATACTATTCATGATACTATTATATATCACAAAGAATCATCTCCCTTTCCAAAAGTAATATTGGTAATTGGGGTAATTGGTAAATGGCAATTAGTAATAAGAGGTAAATTTCTTTCATTATATTTCCTTTACGTGGGCAAACTATTTCTAATTATATACCTGTCTGCTACTGGTGATAGGTGCTCAAAATATGTTATTTTTCCTAATATTTTTCCTAATATTTTTTCCTAATATTTTTCTCTAATATTGTGTCTGATTAAGTACCTGAATTATCAATGAATGCAAAGATCTTACAGAGGTCTTGTTAACAAGATTTTCTAATATATTTGCACATCAAAGTCGTATCTTTGGACTTTCAGTTTTATAGCTTCTATGAACTTTGGTTAGAATTGTTCTAGAGTTGAAGAGGGGCTGAACTGGGCTGTTGCTTGCAACTTCCAACCTAGTGAAAAAAATCTTGTTTAGAAATTCTGGCAAAAAGGGGAAAAACTACCAACTTGACAAAACGCTTTGGGTAGAGAGTGTGTTTGTTAGCAAAATGAAAGCAAGACATCATCCCGTCTCTCCACATGGTCTGGCAGTTTATGAAACAAGCCAAAGGAAGCTGCGTGTGGCCTAAGCCATGCTAAAGAAAGCTCTATAAGCAGGCAGTTATGGGCGGTTTCAGCACAAGGAGTCAAATGGCTATTCCTAGGACTAGGCCTTTTTTAATAAAAAAAACCAAATGAAAATGTCCCAGTTATTAACATTGGAAGAGCTGGCTACTGTGCACATACAGTATATTTCCATTACTTTTTAAAATCGATTCATAAAGCTGCAGGCCAGCATTCCATAGAAGTACTGCTGGCCATGAATGATGTCCTGATTGTGAAATGGGATGGAAAATGCACTCCTAAATGCACAGTGGACACATTTTGCTAAATGCTAACAACTGGGACATTTTAATTTGTTTTTGCTTATTACAAAAATAAACAAAGTAAACAAAAGGCATGAGTGCAAAGCAAGGGAGCTATTAAAAAGGGCCTTTCACTTAAGTCCTTTTGGCTTAACTATCTTCTGTACAATTTAATTTCTAGAGGGTATTCTCTCAGCTGGTTCTATTTAGTTTTGACTACCAGATGTGAGCATGGGTCCATTCCTTGGCTTAAAGAGACAGCAATGTAGGCAATTAGAGCACTCTCAAATCTTTAAAGTATTGTTTTGCCATTGTAAGAAACCTTTTTTTTCTTTTTAATTAAGTCAGTTTTGGGAACATGCTGTCTAGTGAAGAGGTGGGTTAGTGGCTGAAGTAGTCATCTCTTATAGCTGTGAGAGAAGCATTTCCCTTAATAAATACACAGCTCAAATTGACAGCTTAAAGGCAGTAACCTGCAGAATTTAACTGTGCAAGACCTGCTTGCTCTATGAGAACAGGACAGTCTGGGGGCTGGAGAGGAGGGGGAATCTGTAAAGTATGATCTGTCCTATAAGGAATACCAGAGGAAGGAGCAGTTTCTTCCCATCATTTATAATTGCACATGACAGTCTGGCCATCAGATTGAACAGGGCCAGAATGATTCAGAGGTTTAAAGTACAAAGGTATTAATTTACAAGGAAATCCAGGTCTCTTAAGCAGCTGTATGGAACAGAGGAATTCAGAGCAGCAAAGGATTTTACATTACAGTAGATTTCAGAGTTTACAATTTGTCCTTATTCACATTTGGAAAGAAACCTAGTTATTTCAAAGGACTCCATGAAAGACAATGAGAATGGTTTGAGGTCATTCAAAGCATTGTATTACAGTTTTGAGTTTTGTATTATATAATATACTATATATTAAAACCAAATCAAGCAAAGAGTCAGTCTAAAATTAAAACAGCTTGTTCTGGAAAGCTGTAGTGGGAGGCTTTGGCTGTGTCCACATGAACAAGTTGTGCAGCCCAGGAGTGGGTCTGCAGTGAGAAGCTGTTGTTGTTGAGGACCTGACATCTGTACTAGACACGCTTTCGGGGGGTTTGCTTCACGCTAGCTTCAGTCTGTTCCCATGGTTTAAGCATTTGTAACTGGAGTACATTAGTTGTGCTTCTGGAGCACATCTTCCAGTTGAATTTAATCTGAAAGGAATCCAGTTCACTCGCTCAGAGACTGCTCCGTGATGTGAACCGGAGTGTGGTAAGTGGGAACAAACGGGGGATTCGTTTCAAAAGTGCACTTGAGAGACGAATCAACATGTTGAAGCAGACTCTCCCTTTTTCTATCTTTTTAAGGCCAAATTTCAGAGAAGAGGACATTTTTTCCACCAGCTTTTCAACCTTAACAGAAATACTCTTACTGACAGAATGCTGTTGGGAGTTCTTTTTGCCAGCTTTATTTAACGCTTCTCCTTTCAGTGGAAAATCAAACAAGAAGCAGGCATCCATTTCAATACCCTACCCCACCCCAATCCTATCGAGTGCAGGATGGCTTCTTCAGGCCTTGAATCGCTCTAAAGCGATGTCCCCAGATCCTGCCGTATCTGGCAAATACCCAGGGCGGACATATGGGAAGCATGTGTTGTGACTTGGGGCGGGGGTTATTATTTTCTTAATCACTGCCACAACTGTGCTCTATGGTTGTTTTTTTTTTTCCCTGAAATGCCACTGGATTCAGTTGGAACACAAGTGTTACTCCTCCTTGCCCCTCTGCTTCTCGCCTTGAAAAGTCTTTCACACAAAGGCTCTGCTTCACTTAAGTGACACAGAAAGAAGATGAACTCGCTGAGAGATTACACCGTGTAGGAAGCTAAATTGTTTTGTGCTATCTGTTCCTCATTTGTCTTTTTCCTTTAAAAAAAATTAATAAAAACCCCTTTCCATTCCCCAGTAGCCTTTTAGAGCCTCTATATCAGCTAATTACAAACTCCCTTTGTTTTTCCAGATATTTTTCTTTTTCAGGTATGAGAAGCCATCAAACATATGGCCAATATCAAAGGGGCAGGAAGGGAATTTCCCAACATTAAGAAGTTTATTTAACTGGATTTTGGTTTCAGGTCCATTTTTTTACATTTCCAACTAAAATAATTGGTTTTGGTGCAAGTGGCAGCTGGATTATGATTATTTTTTTATTATACAAATAAGGATTTTTCTGGAGGACTTCTGGGTGCAAAACACTCAAAGGACTCTATTAGGAACTTCAGAAACACATTTTTGCTTGGCTTTGAGAAGTTTAAATTTCAATTAGTGTTTAGCTAATTAGCAAAACTTAGAATTAGGGCTTACTGAAATCCCCACCAGAATTTTAACTGATTTTAGGCCAATTCAAAAAATTTAGCTCATATGTCCTTTCCAGCAATAGCATATATTCAGTATTAGAATACTGAAAGGGGATTTTGATGCCAGCTCCAAATCATGATACAGATTGTGACAGAAATACCTTGACTGTATAGAAATCTGCCTGTATATATTTATATGCATCCTTTTTCTCCTGGGTTCCTTTTCTGGCTCTCTGTCACAGTGGATTTGGTCCCCTTTTTGTACTGCCTGTACAAAGTAGTTTCTGTTGTCCCAAATGCCTGCAAATATTCAAAGGCAGAGAAAGGGCAATGAAGCTCTAGGTAGAACCTGCGGCACAATTTCCTGAAAACCAGGATGGATAGAGTGCAAATTTACACACAAGGAGAATATCTGGAACTAGTACACTCAGCATTCTGGAAGGTTGGAGGAAAATAGCACTGGGAGCAGAAGCATAGTGTTCAGCTGCAGAGCAATTCAGCCAAGAATATAGCAATTATTATTAAATATTATTGTGTCTTTTAGTCTTTATTTTTTTTCCTAAATGACCTTACTGTTTAAATAAGGGCATTCACTGGGCTAAGGTTTTGACCCAAGATAATCCTTTTGGCTTTGGATATTAAGATAGAAATAACCATAGCAACCATAGAGAATTTCATAAAACATTTGTTTGCTTCTGTTTAGCTAGAAAAGTCCAAATAAAAAATGTCATATATATCTGGTGTGTGTTATACATTGTGCCATAAATGTCATTTGTTAGTTGTTTCTCTTTTTGTGGTTTGGGAGGAAATTCCAAATGTAGCTGGGGGAATCTGGCTTTAAACATACAGAGAGCCCTCATTCACTATTGAAATGTATTCTGGGAGGACTGCAAGATGTTTTGTGCAAGCAAAATTTGCCTGCACATGATAAGAGATATTTTAGGAAAGCAAAGCAGAATCAGAGCAACTGGGAAAACATAAAGACTGAGTTTCTTAAAGGGATGTGCTTATCACAATCCAGAAAAAGATGTCATTTCATCCATGTATTTACAATCAGAAAAAAATTCCTTGTATCTCAGAAAGACAGAGATCACACAACTTTTTTTCTATAGAATAAATTTCTTTGTAAGCTTTGTCCCCAGCAAGGCTTTGTCTAAAGAGATATTCCCCAGAGGACTTCCCAAGAGACCTATGGATGGTATCATGTTCCAAACACTATTTAAGGCTACATTTTATCTTGTTTGATTTGTGACATGAAACATAAAATAAACATAGCACAGAATAATCCTAGTTTGAGACTAGTTTAATGTACCCCATACCCAAAAGGAATGTAACTGTCCAAACTGGAGTTATCTTCAAGCAGTGACAAGGCTGTGTTGGTGACCATAGCTGGTAAAAATCTGATTTTGTATCTCATCTGGAAAACAGCATTTACAGTAGCATATTATGGCGTTACAGTGCAGTGCTGGGTCATTGGAAGAAAGAGAGACCCCCTCAGTGAGTAACCCCGAGGTTTTGAAAAACCCTGTGTTTACAATGTTTCCTATAAATTTGAGGCTTTGGTCAGTCCTAGCGGATTTGTCCAGAGGGGAAGATATGCAGAATTTTAGTGAACTACAGGTCTACTTAAGGCATTCTTCCCTCACCTCCTCAGGCATTACATTCCAGTAAGAGCCCAGGGAGACACCAAATTCAGTTATGTTCGAAAAAAGCTTGGTAAGCTTAGTAGAGCTGTACGTCATGGTGGCTGACGATCATCTGCTGAACCAGGAGGTTATTTTTGTTATATTTTTTTATATTATTTTATATTATTTTTGTTATATCCTGTGCATGTCACGTGAGAAGAAGTACTTTTGTACCTGATATGGGATCAGGATGAAGCTTCACTCACCTGACGAGGCTTCAAGAAGAGCGTGAGAGGGTCCTCTGGACCAGAGACTCCAGCTGTATGAGACAACTAGGCAGGTTGCCACAGAGAAGTTACCTTGACAGGATAGGTCACAAGGACGTCTTTGCCTCATTTTATGTCTGGAAATTTCTCTAAACTGCAGGCATAATGTGAACTTTGATTAAGCTCAAGATGCGAAAATTAGGTTTTTTTAATTTGATCTCACTACCCATAGAACCCAGTAAACACCAGCTGCCTGTGAAGATGACTTCCTGATGCTTTCATTGCTTGCTATAGGTGCAAGCTGCTCTTTAAAAGTGGCCCAGGTACTGGAAATTCACAGTGCAAAATACACTCAAAAAAAGAAGCAGGAGTTAATCTCATTCTGGAGATATGCCAAGCACTGCTTAAATCAGGAGCTGAGTCAAAGGAACTGAAGACATTTTGACATCTTGATCCAAGTAGGAAGAAGCCTTCAAAGGCAGCTTGAGGCAAAATTCACTGGCTGCACACATTGGAGTACTATCAAAGAAATCTTTGAGGTAACCCAGCCAGCATCATGAAGAGAAAACCTCAAGTCTCTCTGCACTTCAAGGCTCACCATAAGTCATGCTTATTTTCAGAATGGCTGGTTCCTCACATTATGCATGGCCCAACCATTTCTGCTTTATATTCTATTGTTGTAGACTTACATGACAGCTCAGTGACCTTTCCAAAAGTGCAAATATCTGGTATTACATGCTGCAATGCAGTATGAGACGTGAGTCCAGGCTGACCACAGGAACAGTGGAGAAAAATTGAAATGGGTCCTGAATGTGTTCTGGGCTTCAAGTTTTGACAAACACAAACCCTATCTAATAATGATTTGATAAAATGTGCTTAGTAGGGACAAGAATTGTCTTTTCTTGTTTCTTTTGTGGGGGTCATTGCCTACACCACAGGTGTCAACTGACTGGTTATAACATGAGTCTCAGAATTGCAAAAAATTCAAACAAAAAAAAATTATATGATCAACATTTAATGAGTTTTGACCTTTGTAAAATTAAAACGAAGCACTGTGAGGAACTTTAAGAATGCTAAATGGATGACAAATAATGTACACTAATTCAGAATAAATAGCACACTGATTGCAGTGCAGCTGGACAAGAGTGAAGTATTCACACTCAGACTCCAGAATGTTTTCCAAGAAGGATGAACATATGGTGCTTCTGCAGATATTCACAGTGTTTTATCTTCACCAGAAATATTTACAGCATAAAGCACAAAAGCCACCTCTCAGCTTATATTACAAAGCCAAGTCCAAGAAAAAAGTCTGGGTTTTAGGCTGGAAAGAGAAGCTAAGAGATCTCAACAACTGTGAAGCTTCCTTCAATGCCACAGTATGTACTGATTTTAGTCTATGTTATTAAGATAATAAAATTGCTATAATCTTGCCAAAGTAGTATATATTGAGGATGTTTGTTTTCAGTTGCTTAAATGCAATCGATACAAAAATTTAGTGCTGTTAATTACATTCTTTACATGCTGCTAATAGAAGCCACAATTACTTTTAAGTAAATATTGTCTTAAAGCTACATTTTTCTACTCCTTTGCAAGTCAAGACCAGCAGACCAATTAACAGCTATTACTTGTTAACTGCTGCATCTCTGAACTGACTCTTATTGGATCCTACGACTACACAAGGATTTCAGTTGATTCTATATGGTCATGAAAGCTGTGGGAAATGCTCAGTACTTTGAAGATGGGTAACACTGGGGTACAATTTTACAATAGAGCCATTTCATATTATGCACAGATATCTGAAAAGACTCTAGTGGTTCAGTGCACTATAGAATAAATAAAAACATTTCCTGATGATATTACACCAACCCATATAACTATACAACAGAAAATGGTGTGACATCTCATGCCACTGATTTTAAAGACATATCACTCTAATATATTCCTAGCAAGTTTGTATGCTCAAGCAATAAGAAATAATAGATGATTACTCATGAATACCAGCGTCACTGTGGCTATTTTAAGCAGTCAGATCATAGAGGTCTTTTTCTCAGGAAAGGAAGACTTGTGATTTCTGCTATGCCATAATAACCTGACTCAAGTGCCAAGTGTCACATCATAATAAATGCATGCACTTGAAAAATCTATTGTTAGACTCAAATAAATAAACAACTTCTTCAACAGCTTATGTTTCTATGTTACTATTCTTCAGAAAGGATCAAATCTCTTAAATGCTCCATAAAGGACTGTATTTTGCTTCAAGGTGAAACATTCACTCTACCTTAATCTCATCCACCTAAGTTATTACTGTGAATTCTCCTGGGGGTGTACCATACTTTTTCTTTTGACCAGACACCGAATTTACACTCATAAATTTTGGCTACTGAACTCAGGTTAGATTCCTAAAGTGAACAGTGCAGTACATTTGTGAGCTGTTATTTTAATCTTTCAGTTTGTAGTATCAGAAAACTATTACCTCTATCATGATGTTGCCTAAAACTAGGTTGGCCTCAATATGTCTGTTTATGATATAAGATAACTATGATCATCTCCAATCTCATGAGATTGAGACTAGTCTCAACAGACAGCTGAAGGGCTTTCTTTGTGGAGAACAGGGACTGCTTTTCTTGTCCATTTTCCACAGCCTTGCCACAGACTTGAATAAACAGCTCAGCTGTCCCAGGACTGGATTCTCAGTTAATGTTAGTTTTAAATTCCAGACTCTAGCAGCTGTGAGAGGTTCCTTAGGCTGAAGACAGGTCCAGTGGTTCACCTGAGGGGGTTAATTAAGGATACTTAATGTCAATTTTTAATTGGTGGAGGGAGTGTGGTGGTGTAAAATTTATTTTTATTTTTTTAAAGGGAATGGTGTATCACTATTATCTTTATGCGTACATTTTTCATCTAGTTGTATAACAAAGTATTCACTCCAGTCTGAACTCTGTGAATACCAGGCATAAAGGCAGAGGTACACCTCACTTGAGAAAGTTCTCTGCTCAGATGGAAGACACAAAGTGGACAAAGAAAAAGATCCTATTATTTAAGTCTTGTACTGGTGTAAAGGCATAAATTTTAAGACATTAGTCACTGAATATTATTGCTTATGATCTTAGATTTCAACTAACTACCATTTCTGTTTGAAATATTTGAAAGTGTTTTCAAACAAAATATATAATTTTCCTCTTTTTCTGCCTATCATTGATACTGATGAAAGAATCACATATGAATTGAGGGAAAAGAAACAATTACAGCACCTGAGTGAGATTTTCAGCTTGGTGGGCAAATTTTTTCCAAGTTCTTGCTTTCACTGGGTATGATTTTATTTTTACTACTGAGAGAAAAGGACATACCACCTAAACTGTTCTAAACTAATAACTGTGGTTATTAGTTAAAAAGTCAAGATTTTCTGATCCATTTCCCTCGAGGTTAAATTGATACATTTTTTCTATCATATTCTCATCATCAAAACTGTGGCTAGAAATGTTCCTTCAGGAAAGGGTCCCACCAGTAGAATAAATTCCCCTGTGCAACAGAAGAAATTACATTGAAATATGGAGCTATTTCACACCAAGGAAAAGAAAACATGGCTTAACATGGGAAGAGAGGCTCAAAAACATGGCTGCAAAGAAGAAAGTTTGGTAAGTTCCTTTGACTTGGCAGAGAGTTTGTGTACAACTCAATCTTTGCTCTTGAAAGCAATTTTATTCCCTTTTATATTGTTCTCCTTTAAACAGTTACACGAGTTTCTTTCTGTGCTCTTAATATGTCAAAACAAAACTACAAATCCTGTAACATAAAGCATGAAGCAGATTTGAGAATCTGCTGTGAGAATCTGAGTATCCTTGACTCATCCAGTCCTTCAAAAATTCAAATTGTGTAATATATATTACATCATTCCTCCCACTACAGGGTTTTGAGCTTACTCACAGAAGATCATTAAAGCAATGGAGAAGAAATATGCCATAAGACGAAGATCCTGCACATACACACCTGGATTCCTTTTGCAAGTATGTTATCTTTGCTAGATGTGAGTGACAATGACAGTGATAACAACCAGGCTTGAAATGGGTTAATGGGACAAATTAATAGTATCAAAATGCATCACCGGATACAAGCAAGGTGAGATTTATAGACTACCTTTCCTTAGACCATTGACAAAGCTGTAAAACCCCACAAACCTTTTGGCACACTGGTCCACAGTAGTCCCAGACTAGGTCTAAGAAGTAAAGCCTCAGTTTCAAGCATGAATAAGACTTTCTATGCCCCAAACCTTTGTCTTTATTTTCCTGATTTGTTGCTCTGTTTTCCCCTGAGGTTCTAGTTAAATTATTCTTTTAATAAAATGAAAAATATCAGGCTTTTCTGAGACTATGTTAGGTTAGCATATCTGGAGCCTGAAACCTTATGTCGGTTTGTGGAATTAAAAAATCAGGGCTCTTGGCTTGCAGTAGAAATGGTTTCGGAAGTACTGATTAGGACCATCATGCCACTTAAAGGATACAAAAACTATCCAGTATACTAAAGCTACTGGGTCCAACTGGCTGACCTTTTCACCAACATTAGCTCTTTTTCATCCAAACATGGTCATGTAGTTGCCATACACCTCAGCTATCCTCCTTTCATCTATGTTCAGTTCAGAGAAGAAGGTGCCTCTAAAATATTGGCAGGCATATGAGGAATAAAAATTTCTATTAAAAATGGATTTATTTTGGATGCCATTAAGACATGGAAAGATTTGGCAACTATGGCACCTGATGGACTTGCTGTCTATTCTGATTATGGTCTTTCCCCTTCATCACAAGCTTTTACAAGATAATATTGAGTCTTTTATATTTAATTAGAACCTTATTTGATTCTCTTTCTGGATCTGACTCTGCTAATCATGGTTTGAATCTTTTTCTGTTCTCCATACCCAGTAAAAATATTATTAGGTAGCTCTTTGTTGTGGTATTTCACAATCTAAAATGTATGCTTCTCATTTGAAAATATTATACACATCACTTTAGAATGGTATTTCAGAGAGAACCATAGCTGGGCTAGAGAAATTAATAATTCTCATGTGAAGTGCATTCTTTAAATAAATATTTTAATACTGTGTTTATGCAGAAGCAGTTTCATGGATTTCTACTCACTATGAGCAAAATAGTAGAATGTTCCTCACTGATGTTTCCATTGTCTTGGGAATACTTAACCAAGATATTACTGACCATGAGTACTTGGGAAAATTTTGTTCCAGTGAGTTACCTCTGTAGGGGTAAACTGTAGGAAAATACTGGCTTGAGCACTGGAAAACTATAATGTGAGTGGAAAACAAGAGTTTAAGTACGTAGACTGAAGTTTTGCCCATCCAACCAATAGGCCTGACCCATACTAGTGAGTCAATAGCAATGTAGCTGTGTTCTGTCTTATCAAATATAGCATTTAGATTTTTTTTCACATTTTTATTTATACGTTGCCATATTATATTTTATTGATCTTCAGCACATTAGCCTAAAAAAACTCTATTTACTGTGGGATGTAGATAGGTTTCTTAATTTGAGTGTGGAAGATGCTGTCCCATGATGTTTACCTAGGAACATTAACAGTCAGATGAATCTCAGCAAAGACTTACAGAATTAGTAAAGAAATATATTTTTCCAATGAGAACATTTAATCAAAAGCAAGCCTGGCGTATTTTGGTTGCAATGTTAAATACTTTGGTGCTAAAATGTTAAATCGTTGCCATGCATTCCTCTTTTTGTGTATAGGTTGGGTTCCCTTCCTGGATCTCAAATACTGTTCTATTCAATGGGACCACTCAAATGACTGTGGGATTTTACTGCACTTGACAGCTTCAGAAGCCACACAGAGAGTGGAAACTCATCAAAAACACACTATAGTATCCCAGTATTGAAAACATTTTTCAACAATTGCTACTATTAGGAAAACATCTGCTTTTCAAAAAATAAACC
This sequence comes from Pseudotriccus pelzelni, assembly GCA_035584735.1. NCBI lineage: Eukaryota > Metazoa > Chordata > Aves > Passeriformes > Tyrannidae > Pseudotriccus > Pseudotriccus pelzelni. Next base: position 104,746,909 of record JAWMRA010000113.1, read on the forward strand.
AAAATGTCTACAGGGAAAATCTAGATTGTTCATATAAGGACATTTGAAAGAAAAACTTGTGTACGGCCCTAGATACATTTCAATTTCCAATCTACTTGTTTGATGGATTCTCAACGTGCTATGAATACTTTATGATTACATGCTATTTGTTTATTACCTTGTTTATTTACTCAGCCTCAGATGATAGTGCTATATCTAGAAAAATGCAGAAACCACAAATGCCAGCACTGTTTCCAAGTTCTTTCTTTAAAGAATTTCCATTTATGAGCTAGAAGAACCAGAATCCTGAACCAAACTTAATGGATCTACAAATGTAGAAATCTCTACTTAAACAAAAATATATATTCCAGAAGAGATGACCCATCCCCCAAAGTCACAAAAACCTAAACAATGTATGGGTTGGAAAAAGAAAGCATTGTCATTACCGTTTCACAAAACATATTTCTGTGCTTATGAGGACAGAGAAGTCGTTCATTAATTCCATGCAAGTCTGTCTCATCCTACTACTTTACCTGATGGGAATCAACCAGCAGTAGCAATGAACTCACTTCTGAAAAATACTGTTAATTGCCTACCACTGAAATCAAACTTTAGGTTACAATAAGTCTTAACATTTTTAAGAGTAATTGAGTTTTGATTTTTCTTTTTGCCATTGTTATCTCTATAACTGTAAGATATGTTTGCCACCCCTATATTATCGCTACTGAGTCATGAACTCTTTAAAAACAAGGACATAAAACCATGGAATTCACTCATGTCATACCTGGGGTTATATCTTTGATTTTTGGCATCACTCCAAGCAATGCAGGACTTTTAGGCACGCTAATGTAGTATTTGCATATGAGCCAAAAGACTTTTTTCTTTTTTTTTGTCTCTGGCCTGTCTTTATTTACCTTACAGTGTAGGCATTCCTAAAATGCATTTGTGTTGACGAGCTAGCACAAAGGAGATTATTAGCGCTTTTTGAGCAATGAAAACAAGCAAGCTAAGCAAAAACCACTTTTGAATTTTTCTAGCTTTAGGTTGTAGGTTCACGGCTCCCTCCACATTGTGCTGTCAGCGTATTTTACTAGCCTATATCATTTTTATAGATCATGAACAGTAGAGGCCTAAATTTTGACCCCTGTTGGGCCCCAGTAAATCTAGTTTTCCACAATCTAACATAGCTTCTCTGTTCTCTGTTTTTCCATCAGCGCTTTATCCACTCCCATGTACTTCCCTAGATCCTGGCAACTTTTAGCTTAAGCAGAGACCAGTAGTATGGAACTTTGTCAAAAAGTTCTGAAGATCCAAATAAATTATGCTAAGTTTTATCAGCTTTGTCTGCAGCCTTCTGAAGCATCAAGTTAGCCAAGACCTTTTCTTTCTAAATCATTCTTGTTATCTCTGTTAGTTTAGCACTATGTATTTACTTTTATAACATGTCCTTTACTATACTTTCTATTAACTACCATAGTGATGGGACTGCAGTTCCTTGAGAATGCCCTTTTCAACTTTGTGCAGAGCTGTGCTGTATTATCCATTCATTTCATTTGTGGTATGTTAACTGAATAAAACAAGCTTTCCAGTACTCTACTGCAAGGCAACCCCAAGTGCTCCATGAATGCTAGTGCCTTTTTTTTCTCCCTCAGATTTCTTTTTAATGCTCCACAGTTCCTCAAATGTTTCCACTGCTGCTCCATAAAGTTTGTACAGATTCATCTTTGTACATTTATAGTGAATATTGTGATGTCAATAAAGTTTTTACTGTAGAAATTTCAAAATGTGTTCATCAATGTATAAAACCTTTGAAAGATAGTTGAAATATTGTTCTGTTGTCAGAGGACCTCTATGCCATGAGTGAGACCAGTTTCCATTCCAACTTGGATTTCCAAATTTTGTAATGGTTTTTGATTGGCCATTATTTAGAAAGGGAGTTCTCTCTGGGATAAAAATTATTTTTATAATGCTTAAAACTTGTCATTTTGTGATTCTCAGTGACTTAACGTGAAGCCAATTTTTGAAAAACATTGGAACAGCTCAGTTTTCCAAATGTATATAGGAGGAAAACTTCTGTTCTCAGAAATCCCTTAACGGACCTAATTTTAAAAATACTTATGGTTTTTTCATGTTTTAACTTTGAAACTGTCAATTTCTTTAGGCTTGATTTTTACATCAAAGACAGGCAATTGCTAAGGTAAAGAATGATTAATGGTTCAATTGCATATCTTGTTTTTTGAATCATTGGCACCACTTGCAGATTTAACACATTTCCTCTTTTTATAACCCAGCTGCAGACATAATGGTCAGAATAAACTTTACTGAAGTTAGTATTATCAGTGACATTAATGTGTCAAGTCAAACTATGCCTGAAGCTACATTCTTGTTAACTCTCAGAAGCCAGCAGAGGGTCCTTTATTAAATAAAGGACATTGATTTTGCTTAGAAGGCTCAATTCAGTTGCAACCTGTAGGTTTCCATCTGGGAAGATTCAGGATGCCCCGGATGACCTCCAGAAGAAATCCCGCACAGAAGGATATAGGTCATTTGTAGTTTTTATGCTATGCCTACTAGACCTTTGCAGAAGTCTTAGGCAATCTGTCGTATCAAAAATGGCATGAGCTCATTGAATTCAAAATAAAGTCCTATCTGTAGATGAACTTACTGAAGATGTTTTTTCTGGTCATCACCTTACATTGTTTCTGTGGTCTACTGAGAAATAGACTCTTCTAGTGTACAGCTTAACCTATCTTAGGGAACCACTGAGAAGAAATTCATCATATAATAACTGAATCCATCATCAAGGCAATTAATGCAGCACATAAGACACAGTGTAGCTGTTTAGCAGGAATATGACAGTTCTCTAGGTTCCTGTTAATGAACTTTCCTGCGTGATCATCCAGGAGCCCCTCTGGCAGTCACATCCGCACCACCTGAGCTGGGACTGAACCCCTTCACTCCAGTGAGCTGATGGGTGCCCTGCTTCAATGTCAAGCAACAGAACATGCTTTGAATAGAGGCTTCTTATGTAGCAGCATTGGGAAACAACCTATTTGTCTTCATGTTTCTCATCCAAGGTTCTAAACTCCACTGAGGAGGTCCATTTTGGTTCATCAAAATAGGTGTACGTGGGGAAGTACCACTGGGCTAAACTGTTTTTGTTTTAAAAATTATTGTTTGTATTGAAGGTATCTGGGGGACAAATGTCTTAGTGATAATTCCATTTCTAAACAGAAAATGGATTTGAACCCATGGTTAGACTATAGTAATTCTTGGGCTGTTTTTCCTTCTGGAACTTGTACTGAAATATTACAGTCTACAAAGCAAATCTTATAGAACTATATAAACAAAAGAGCACCTAGATGTGCCACTTACTTTAAGTGTATTCATAGAATCAGTAGCTGCAACACTTAAAATATAAATTGATCTAAATCCCTGATCAATTCACCTTGATCTTTCCTGTAGTACTGTATTTCATGGCATTGTTCAGCACTACAATCTTCTTTCAAGAAAAAATCACTGGCTAAACTTCTGACCTTTTGCTAGCTTACTATGATGTCTAAATTAGTATTTAAATGTTATCATCCAAGCCACCATCCAAAAGGGAAAAAAAAAATAAAAGGGTGGGGGAAAGGTGCTCAAGACAAGAATGGGAAAAAAGGAAAGAAAACTGACTACGTTCAATAATCCCACATGGTCATTCGCTGTAACATTTTATTTTGGCTTTTGTGTGTGTGTGTGTGAGAAAGTGTAATAAGCCTACACTGATCTGTGGACCTTATTCTTTCGGGAAATATGAGTCACAGATGCATACTTTGGAGACACTCTTAAAAATATTATCTCTGAAGTGTTGTGTGAAGCTTTACAGACTTCTTCCTGCAAATCTTCTATGTCACTGTAAGAACCAAGTCCAAAATATTTACGTCTAAACAACTTATGGCATCTGTCAATAAAAATTCAGTCTGCTCCAAAACATTTCTAAGTGCAACATTTAGAACTGCATAAACAGGAGTGAACTAGTAGCAGTCTAAAGTTGTCATCATTGACAGTTATGATTTATCTTAACTCTCCCTAGCCATTTGGCTAAAGTTTTAAGTAAACACTTTCAGTCTTCCTCATGTTCTCTTTACTGCCACCTCCCACTAATAAGAGATGTTGCCAAGAAAAGCAGCCAGACAGTTCATTTACCTCCCAAACTTGCCTGAAAGTAGCTCGCCTGGTTTAGACAAGGGTCGAAACTACTACTGCACATTTTCAACAGATGGAACAATGCTTCACAAATTATTTACATTGAAGTTATTTGCTTTCAGGATGTGTGTTTAACGAATGGTTAGTTGAATGAAATATTGCAGCTCAGACAGAGAATGCAAGCAATTCAAGCAAGCTATTTATGGTGATAGATGTAGCTGTGATCCTTAATTTTCTACAAAGCAATGTAGCATTTTGTCCTCATTCTTCACTAGCTCCTTGAATCTGACAAAAGTATGGTTTCTATTTTCACCCTTTTCCTCCGCTACCCCCTCCCCTGAAGGCATAGTCCCATTAATCAGCTGTGTTGCAATAATACCTTACACTGATAAGATGTTCTCTCATTAGCAGATCTTCAGAGATCTTTGTAGATATGATGAACTCATAATTATCCTCATTTAAAAAATGAAGATATAAAGGCATTACCAAGTTTAATGTGTTAATTGAAGCCAGCCAACCGAATAACAGACATGAAAGATGAAAACCCAGCTCCTCCTTCTCTGTTCAGTCTCATATACTGTGTTATTTTTCTTAAGAAAGCATTTGAATTAACATCACTGCTGCTACCTACCATCACCACAGTTCTGAAACTTTAAACTGGAGAAAGAATTACATGGGAAATTCATTTGTAGTAGTTGTTAAAGAAGAAAATCCATATGGAGTTTCTCCTGTCACAATCAGCTTGAATTGGACAGCATATCACTGCTACATAACATCACATTTCTTCAAAACATTTATGAAAATAACAGAACCCAGCCATCGAATGTACTTAGGTAATTGTTAGGCAAACTGGTTCGTTGCAAGAAAAATGGAGAGTAACTTCAAAAAGAAGGAGCACTCTTCCTTGAAATATTTTCTGTTTGGACCTGCAGAGAGAGTAGGCACAAAAGAGAATTCAAAATAAGTGTTTAACATTCTACAGAATGAACAAGTAACAAGAAAGGGTTTTCCCCAGATTGTGGATTGCCTCGTTAATTTCTGCTCTTCCAAGAGGAACATGGGATAACACTTGCCAGAAAGATCCTTTTATTGAAACTTTGTGGTTCTGTCACACTTGTAAGGTATATGAGGTGAAAGCTAAGATTCCTCAAGCTTTCCTTGTGCTGTGGACATCAAAATGGGCTTTCCTGAAACATCTGTTTTGTCTGAACTGGTGTCTTAAAGTTTTATTCTTCATGCTTTTGAAATTATCCTCAAATAATTTTACATCCAAGGCAAGTTTATAATAGAAACAAATGGATTATTTTTTTTTAACCAAAAACAAGTTTAGTTCTTCATGACAGACTTTGAAACATCTACAAAAGCATAGAAATAAAAAGCCTCATCCCGGAGTAATTTTAAAATAACCTATCTGCTTCAATGTCTGAGCTTGTTTTGCATCCTGTATCTTTCCCTTCTTAAGGACAGTGTCTTTGCTTCCTCCTACACTTCTCTTTCACCAGAGTACTCTTTTATGACTTTTATTTAGTAAGAATTCAGTTTAACTGTGAAAACTTATTTACTGTACCTGTCCTTTTTCTGTTCCTTCAGCTTGAGCTGGGGTTTTCTTCTTCCTTGGTTTGTTCTGAAATTATATTTATACAAAGTTTTATTCCCAACTAGCATACTGTTTTGTTGCTTGAGTGACCATTTTGTAGTATACAACGATTTACAGGTGGTTGTTAAACTTTATAAATCATATCTGAAACAGTTTCACAGTATGCTTATTTTATCAAGCCTGTAGGACTAATTCACATGAGCTAGCTTTGGGCAAAAAGTGCTAATCCCTTTAGGCTCCCTATATAATGAATGGGGAGAGCTAGACCCCTCTGTAGAGCAATTCTGTGTATGCAACTCAGTGGGATGTAAATCCATAAAGCTTCTTAGTGGAACTTGCTTAATGCACCCTGGCAGTGATGAAGGCTAGTAACGTACTGGGCTATATCAACAGAGGCATAGCCAAAAGGTTGAGGGAAGTGATTATTCTCTTATTTGGCACTCATTAGACCACATCTGGAATACCGCATCCAGTTTTGTGCCTCCCCAGCTTAAAAGACATCAATAAATTTGTGAGAGTACAGAGAAGAGCCACCAAGGTGGTCAGGGCTGGAGTACACAAGTTAGGAGAAAAGCTGAGGGAACTGGGGCTTCTCCTCTTAGAGAAGTAATTACTTTGAGGATCTAAAAGAGCAGCCTACCCATAGCTACAGGAGGATCAGGCATCTCACTAAAGTGTGTGGCAGGAGACTGAAAGATAACGGCCATAAACTGAAACATGGTAGTTTTTTACTAGCATTAAAAAAAAAATCATTTCTAATATGAGGATGGTCCAGCTTTGGAGCCAGAACCGAGAGAGGCTGTTCAGGTTCCATTCTTTAGGTTTTCTAGATACATCTGGGAAATGTCCTGAGACACCTGACCCCATATCCAACCGTGCTCTGAGCAGGATGCTGAACTGGAAACCTCAGGAGGTCCTTTCCAAAGTGAATGAATTTATTATTCTGCAAAATTAAACAGCAAAGAAATCTCTTGTTTCATTTCATAAAAATATGGGATCAAATACAGTTTTAAAGCCCAAATATCTTTTGTCTTCCATCAATGTAAGTTGAGACATAACTGAAGTGCATGCTACACAATGGAACAAAAATGCTGTAACTGAAATGGAAATAGGCCACTGAGGTTTATGTCTGTGAGGACTATTTCAATCCAGTGTTCCTAACACTAAAGTGAATATCTCATTTTTGTACTTCCTGTCACACCAAGGGATGTCATACCTGTTTCCCAGCTTATGTGCTGGGGCACTTTGTGTCTGTTTTCTGTGTAACATCAGGCTCAAATACAAATAATATAAAAACATCCAGTGATATATATGGTATGGAGAATGAAGCATTTTTAGCCACTAAGATAATGGAAAAAATGAAGCAGAGAGGGAGTGCAAGAATAAAAATAAATGCAAAATAATTTAAACACATACTCATTTAAGTACATCAGGATCTGTGCCCAAAAGTGCCCTTAGTGTTAAGGTGTGAATGTGAAGGATGGAAATGAAAATGCAATTAAAAATTTAGTTTACACTTATCTGAGTTGACTGCCAGCTCTTCATCTGGCTGAGAGGTTTGCATGGTCTTGAGAGCTATTCTAGAGATCCTAATGAGTAGTTCAAAGGTATCAAGAGGAAAAAGTTCCTCAGAGAAAATACAAAAATACTAGAAGTCCCAAAAATTGAGGAGGAAGGGCAGGGAATTCTGTCTGGATGCCCATCCAAAGGAAGGACAGCTTGATCACCACCAGCGAACATTGTTAATTAAGAAATTCTTCCATTCTTCAACAGCAGCAACTGTATTGGTTAGAAAAAGCCCAAGGGCAGAGGATGTAGGAAACACAAGGACAAGGAGGAATTTGATTCATGCCCGAAAAAAATTTCCATGAGTACCATATAGAATCAAATAGCAACATCCTTCCATCATTTCAGGAGGCATTTCCTGAGAGGGAACTGAAAGTAAATTGAATAATGGGAAAGGTGTTTGGTTGAGAGTGTTTGGAGTTTATAGTTTGCAATGTTGTCCCCAGCAGTGAAAAAATAGCCACCAGAAGGCAATAACATCTGAATTATCCCTTCTTTCTGCATAGATCATTTCTCAAACCTGGGGGTGTTATGCATATTAAACCACATTTATGAAATGTTAATATAACACAGTGTGTTATATGTGCCTTAACAGCATCCAGAGTGTGCTGAACAAAATTAAACTGAAAGTAATAATTTTATATTGTTCAATATTTAATATATTACAACTATTCTAAATGTGCAGAAACTCATTTATCAAAAATTTCTGTGCACATTCAGAGAACTCAAAAGTTATATTCTACATTTGATACCATGGCACAAATAGGCAAGAATGTGATTTTGGCTCATTTTATCATAAACTCAATATTTACCCATCTTCAAAGGCATCTGCTTTCTTACAGAAAATTGGAAGAACTCATTACTTAGCTTTGGAAATCACAGCTCCATCCACTTCTGCAAGTTCTATCAGTGAGACTTGGGTTTAGCAGGAAGGCATGTTTCGGAGTAAAAAGGTGTATAATTCAGTTGTGGTTCTCATTGCAGACACCTTCAATTTAATTAACTGATTTTGCCAAGGAGGCTGCCCTTCCACCTGAATGCCAACATACTACTTGGGATCAATGTCACAGCTGAATTATGCCAGTGAAAACCAGCTAAACAAAACCGCACAAATACCATGCAACAGTTCAATAAGTCTGGAAAGGAATGGAAGCCAAAGCTGCATCAGGTGCCAGCACTGGAATCCTACCAAACAGAAACAGAACTATTTACTAAAATTAAGTAAAATCAGGTGGAAGAGGGATTTGATATGATTCAAGTTGTCATGAGGAATTAAAACAGCTATCAGTAATTTATGATAACACCTTTTAAAAAAATTACTGATATTATGTAATGAAACAGTTTCCTGAGAACTGATTAAACACATGTACTTGCAAGGACACAATATCTAAACACTGACCCTTTTCTTGCATATTTTATAACAGTTATGTCATCTTGAAAACAAATTACAAACATTTGAAACTTTTTTGGGGGCATAATGTCTATATCTGATAGACTGTGGTTGTTACTGTTAAAGTGTTTGGCCACAAATCACAGATCTCAAACAGTGCATGCTGACTTGCAAATGCTAAATCTTGTAGACCATTTCCCCTTCTTTGTATTTTTTCTTGCATTTTTCAAGATGACACATGCTTGGATGAGACAGCAAGCCAATAGTTAATTTGTCCATTTGTTTTGTCCATGGGGACAATGAAAACCACTGAAAAACTGCAGAATATCAATCTGGATAAGAATACCGTAGTTCTAGCCCAGTTTTTATACTTTATCTTTGATTCACAATAACATTATGAACAACGTGTTTTTGCAGTTTATTATGTCACTGTTATTATTTATATAGTATTGTAAATGTACACCAAGGTTTAAAACAATGATCCATAAACTGTAACTGAAGGAAAACGGGACAGAAATTAGTCCTGGCATCTGAGCTGCTCTGAGCTTTGGAGAAATGCTGTTGAAAACACAGTGTTGTTGGGGAACTTGTATTTTGGACTGACTGGATCAAACTGACAAACCTAAACTGTCATAAAGTCCGGATCCACACCTCAACTTTTGAGCTCTGGTCCTCACTGCAGTTAATTCTGTAATACATGGTTACCAGAGGTGGTGTCAGAAAACCTCCACTACTTTTCAGCTGTGTGCACTCTGCAGAGGTGAAGCATTAATACTCTGGTAAGTTCCATTATTATGGTCTCTTCAGGAACGAGTACTGAAATCCATGTCTGATGACACAAAGTGTTGAAATACACATGTATGAAATCATTAATAACTAAACAAAACATGTATGAAATCATTAATAACTAAACATAACACTATCATTTTGGCTGCCTCTAGAGGATTCAGTCTGGTGTGGGATACAAGTGATGTCCCTTGTTTTATTCCTCTGATAATTCTAAATCTGGCCACTCTGAGGCAAGCTGGGCAGCTGCAACACCCACATACAAGTTCTGGAATTAAATTTTCCAGCAGTTAGAAAATGAGCTGGCAGATTTGCTTGGCTGGTTCTAATAAAGTAATTTCTGGGCCAGGTCTAGAGCAACCTGTGGGACTGTTTCACAGCCAGACTGCTGGTGGGCTCTTTTATTTTAACATACCACTATATTAGGACAGAACTTGCCTGGTTTTGTATGCCAAAAGACCAAGGTTGGTTAAAAGGAAGAATTAATTGAATCTTTGATATTCTTCATGGGTTCAAGGGAAAAGAGGCACAGATAGGTTTAACCTATTTTCCTACAATACATTTTTAAATGAAGACATTTTGTACTCTATAAGATGAATAGTTGCCTAATGAAATGACTTTATAGTTTTAAAGAACTGGAATCAAGTTTTCTACAGAAATATGTTAAGTTTCTGTTTCAAAATTGCTTGAAATAGGAATTTATGAATAATCAGATATTTAAAATATAGCTTAATCATGTACCAGAGGGGTTTTATGTGGTAATTGTTTTGATAAAGACACTGTCAAGATGATACTGTTCAATACTGTTTTTTCTATTGAAGTTTATCAATGTTCCCATAAATCTCTAACAAGAAAAGCACTTACCTTATTACCTCCCTTGGAAAACTACCAGAACTTTCATTTAGCTAGAAGTAAAGGGATCCATGCCTCAGAAACAAGTCACTTTGGGTTTCATAAAATTAGAAATGCTAAAATAGGGTAAATAAGAATCATTTACTTTCACTGTCTGGTAAAATCCTGTCTCAAAATAACTACTAAAGTAGTAGAAACAACTTTCTCCAGAAGTATGTCATACTATGATTAGCATGTTTGTGACATAGACTGTCTCAATCTATGATGTTTAGCAGTTTTCTTACAGACCAGATACCAGCATTTTGTATAAATATTTTAAAATATTTGCTAAAGAACAAAACCATATTGAAGACATATTTTAAAACTTACTTTAAACTGACTTTAGTCTTTGCATAGCCACTGATGTTTATTCTTTGATCTGACACAGAAAAACTAAATCTTAAGCATTTTCCATCACCAGAGGTCACTTGAGCCATCCATACAGTAAACCTCAGCTTTTGCCAAATCTCCAGTTGCTTAGTGGTGATAAAAGCAACAGAGAGGGTAAAGAAAATCTGAGCTTTCCCTGCTGGCCTTCCTTATTAATGTTCATTGTTTCAGAGCAGAAGACATCACCTCTAAAACAGCTGGGAACTGGAAATACATGAGCCAGAAAATCCTGCCCTGAAAAAGGACAAGAGTGTGATCATCTTGTTAGGTGTCATTCTCACTTTTAGAGGGGGTGACTATATTGATCCCATATAATTTCCTGGATCTTGACTGTTTGTTGTTTGTCACTTTCCTCTTTGAGGTCCAGCTCTTGGAGTTGTGAGAAGATGTTTCAATTTAAAAGGGAGAGGGAAGGAAGGATGTGTCAAGATTGTGAAGAAATGGTAAAAAAATGTGACACCAGTCTAACTTAATGACTAAGAAAACAGATGGCAAAGGTTTTATTTTTTTTTTTTTAACAAAAAATATTGGGTTTTGCATTACTTGAGGTTCCTAAATGATTCAGGCCAGACGCGCTTGCTGTATTACCCCTCTGCAATTCATTCATCCATCTGCACTGTACTTTTCAATCTAGATTTATAAGCACAGTTTTGGTCCTGCAAGAACCTCTTTGTTTATATCTATTGGATTTATCTGTTGTGGGACAGGATATAAAGGGTTTTCTGGCTAAGCTTCCACATCCTTTTCCCAAACCTTTCAGCCCTTATAGCTCTAACCTTAAAAAATTAGAAAGTCAGGCTCGTAGAAAAACCTAATTTTTCAGTGTTTCATTTTCGTTTAATTTAGATTAATATTTAAGAATTTTGTGACATTTCAATAAGTTATTCTTCCCTGGGCAAGCAACTTCTGGAGAGTTTTGGTCTTAAATAGTCTTTTAGCCAAACTGTGATATACAATTCCAGGGATAAACAAGGATTCATCTTCCCATAAAAGCAGTCTTACCTTTCTCAATCTTAGTATATATTACTAATTATTAATTCCATTCAGTAATGTATAGTAAATCCTAAAAAACATTAGAGTCCTGATGTACAAGGTACAATTAAATAATGTATAATCTTGGTAGACACTAATACCCAAAATACTGGTGTCTCAACAGAAGCAGGTTTTAAGGGTAGAAAAACAACAGTAGTCTGACTGAAAATATAGATCAGAATTTCTTCCCAAGCATAAGGGGAAGTGGGAGAGGGTGCAGAGGCGCCTGTGAGATGATGATAAGAACTGGCACCATTAGTGAAGTGATGGTGGAAGCTGACTGAACAAGCCGACATTAGATTTGATAGGGAGTATACCAAGGATAAGCCAAGGCCAAGTGTTTGTGAAGAGAGTGGGAAATGGTTCAGACCAGACAAATGCAGAATTTCTAGTTAAATTTAGACTTGTTATGACCTCACCGAAAACTGCAAATTCTGTCATACATATGTATCATACATAGTGATCTAGCTCCATCATGAGTGATTTCAGCCTCAGTGAAGTGTATTTAATAATGAATATACCCAGCTGCTTGCTGGTGACTTTGGTTCAAACCCACCCACTTCCAGCCTCAGAACAACATGTCTTCCTCCCACCCGTGGCCTGCAGTTGTATAAGATAAGGTATTTTTCTGGAAGAGGTAAGGGATGGCTTCTGAATCCCTGAAGCAAATTAGAGAATTGAGGCAGATATCTTGGTTGTATTCTGTAAACTTCTGCTACTGAGTAGGAGAAAATTAGTATTAGTCCTTCCATGGAGTTGGACCAATTTAGCCCTCACTTTTTTTATCAGTCGGAAAAGGAAACAGTGATTTATTTCAAATAAAAGCCACCACAATAAACCAGCTTATTTTTATTTTATTTTCTCAGTATGTCAAGATATGTAAAACCAGTCACATTTCCTTTAATCCCAGTGAGGTCAGAAACAGGCTGACCAGAGAGGCAGTGTAGGCTCCATCACTGGAGGCTTTCAAGAGCTGGCTGGATAAAGCCCTGAGCAACCTGGTCTTATCGCATAGCTGACCCTGGTGTGAGGAAGTGCCATGACATCCCGAGGTACCTTCCAGCTTACATTATCCTGTTAAGTAGACAAAGAAGAAAAAACAATACTTTACACATTCAAATATATACTTCGTTCATTAAAATTTAGTCTTCTCTGAGACAATTCAGTGGCTAGAAGGAAGTTTATTTGTTTCCATTTATTTACTTTTTTAGTGATTGACTTTTTTCCATGCAGATTAGATTGGATGATGGGGAATAAAGATCCGTGCTCTGTAGCAGAACTGATGAGTGTTGGCGTGATACAAACTAAATACTCAGCATCAGAGAATATCAAGGAAATTTTCTACCAATTGTTGGTTCTTGACCAAAAAAACCAGTAAAATCAATATTATTCTCTGTAAAGCCTGGTAAACTATAAATTTTCCACTTTGTGTTCCTATAAACGTGAAAACACAAGTCTAATGAGGTTTAAGTTTAATTTGAATTAAATTTAAGTCTATATTTATTTATATATTTATATAGAAGTCACTAAAGTATCCACTCATTTGCAGCTTTTTTAAAAAAAACCCTTAGAACATTTATCATGGAGGGCTGTAGGAAAATGGCTGAATGTCAATCCCAAGTGATATGAAGTCATACAAGTTTATTGCCTCTGATTTCAGCTACCATTATGTTACACTTTCAAAGTGTTCTGAGATGTATATGAAAAAATGAAGAAAACCATCCTTTTATGGGATGCTATTTCTGTTCTGAAAAGTTTAGGACAGGGAAACCATTAAACCATCTATTCTAACCTTGCTATATAACTAAATTATAACTTCAATTTTTTATGTTTAACTAGCACACTCTTTCCAGAAAGACATGATCTGAAGAGCCTAGGAGCTGAAGCATTCACTAATCCTCTGGATCTACAAAAAGTTGATTGGTGATTGGCACTATTTTAACCTAAATTTCTTCTCCATTTGTTTTCCTCAAGCAGTACAATTCCATTGTTTAACATCTTTCTTCTATATGAAGCTTAAAATCTTGACTTCCCTATTAATTTAGTACAAGTTTCTAAAATCCATTTGTGAATAATTCTAAAATCATATAACAATTTTCTTCAGTCTGGTAATGAACAGAGCTCAGGAACAACCCCCCTTGAAAGAAAATTACTACAGGTTGAAATAATGAATCTATTAGATGATGAACTACAATGCCGGTAATGGGAATAAATGAGCTTGAACAGGATTTTGAATAACGTCAAGATGAAATTAAATGTTGAGATAATAAATACCATTTGGTCTCTGCCTAATGCTCAGAACTAATTTGTTCAGTCATCTCTGACAAAGCACTGTATATTCCTGAATTTGTGTCCTAGCTCTGTTGTGCTTGGCTATGGCTGTAACTGCACTTGGTGTTTTTGTCAAGAACACGGTGGACAGTTGTTTAGTCTTTTTCTGTCTCTTCCTTCACACAGAGTTTTGCAGTTGTTGTTGCTGTTGTTGTTTTGGAATTTTTTTTGAAGTCGTCCCATCTGACCATTTCACAGAGCATATGTTCTGTGGTGACCCTCGGGACTCCCAGTCTTTCTCAGTATCAGTGTGCCACAGCTTGGCTTCATGGTGACACAAAACAGGCTGCTCTGCTGGAAAGGCATGTGCAACTAGCTGCCACATTTTCCTCTGATAGCCTCTATTCCATGTCTTGATGAAGAAGTCCTGATATCACATCCCCTTCTTTGAGAACTGTACAGAGCAAAATGCCACTCATAAAGACCGGGACAGTGGTTTGAATAACTGATAGGGAAATCCCCCTGGGGGTAACGTTCCTGTTTATCCAGCAGCTTCCAGGTTGCATCCAAGGATTTTTATTTTGATTTTTTATACCCTGATATTGTTATATCAGTAGCTGTATTTGAGTCTTCAAGGCACTTTAAGACAGATGCAGCTGAATAACTACAACTAGTCATACAACAAGGATGAGAGAAAGCAGATCAAGACAGACACATAATTAAATTTTTCATGAACAGAAAAAAAATGCTGTGAAAAAGTGTTTTGTGATCTTGTTTGAGAATAAATTGTTAGATTTTTGTATTTCATATTCATAAAAGGTCATTTAAATTCCAGGGAATTTTTAGTTAATTTCCTTTTTGAATGGCTTTAATTTAATATTGGCAAATTTTTAAACTAAATAATTTAGATAGTCAAACATATTGCTAGTTTATTTCTGACTATAAAAATCAAGATAAACTCATGAAATATTTGGCAGTTGGGGATCTGTATTGTAATAAACTGCCCAAAAGAAAAACAAATGCTTATACCTACTAGAAAGGTATTTTTATTTTTTCTCTAGAGCAATAAAGTACCCAACAGTTCAGTATGACAGATTTTGATTATTTCTAAAAGAAATAGAAACATACATTTTCATACAGTTTCCTAACTAACTGGGAGGCTTTACATATGAAAGATAAAACATGCAAAACTGTCTAGAACTTAAAGAGAGAAGATACTTTGAAATTTGACAGAAGCTTGTCTCTACAGGTCTGTGCAAAATTTGAATATTACAGTGTCATTTTCTAAAGAAATCTCGAAGATGAAGATGCATTACTTCTTGAAAATCATCTGATTATTTCACTGCAATAACAAAATGCAGGTTTTCATCTTGTAAACTTTCTATCTGGAACATTGTTAAAATGCAAGCAAGCCCAATTAGTTATTAAGAAAGCAATGCAATCAAGACCGAAAACAATAGGTGGCAATATGTCCCAGCAAGCCTAACGTGTAAAGTTCAATGCCATGTGCAATCTGCTGCCATATCCACTATCAATACTTTCCTTCTGAGTCACATGTAAGCACTGAGAACACAGAGTTAGTGTGTCCACAGAACACAATGTACATCCAACAGGACGGCGTGTGTCCAACCCTATGGAAGGACGGACGTCACCCAGCTCTGTTGAAAGCCATTGGTGCCTCATTCAGGCAGGGGCAACTCATGAGCATTCAGGATCTATGGCAGCCAAGAATTTGATATCTGTTTGTTTAAGGAAGTGTTATTCTAGTTAGTGCCACTCTGTTTAGCTGCAGAATCACTACGTAGACTCTAGCCTGTTCAATGAAATAGTAAACGAAATAATTTTATATAAAGAGTTAATTTATACCAGACCTGTTTCTAGGCTACTTTCTTCCTGTCCTTTATGCTTTTTTCAGCTGATTGACTCATTCGGGAAGGGATAAACCAAAGCAATGCACTCAGTGCTAGTAGCAGCACAGAGGTTCCTGGGAGCCAACAAACCCAGATTTTATTCCTGTTTTTTTTCGCTGAGCTGATCTTTTTTGAGGCCTCCAACACATTTTCTGGTCTATTTAGAATATGATTCCTCTGAGTTAGGGTTTTGGGGTTTGCTGTCTTTATTACGTGCCTGCATAGGGCCTCCTGCAGAAGGGTTCTGATTGTGGCCAAAGCGTTTATTAACTCCTGGAAGGCAACTCAGGGAAACCTCACTGCCTCTGTGTTCCTGGAAGGTAGGATCTTTCTTCAAATAGCAGTGAAATATGGGAAACCAAGTATCATACCTCATCTTCCCTTCTAGCTCACTGAATTTTACTGCACTTGAAGTAAGTGACTATGCAAAGGACACTGTAGTAAAGGAATCAGACAGACCTCTCTGGATTTTCCATTCTAATCTAAACATGGAGTAAGGAATTGTGATACAGAAAGCAGCACTATCTCTTTGCAGTTTAGCTTTTGATCTGGCTGATAAAACACTTTTATGTACTAAAGTAAGGAAAGAACATGGGGACATTATTGACCCTGTACATATGTCTCTGCAGCTTTGAAGCAGACTCTTAAGCCACCTTCAGACATAAGAGGATTTCCCAGCATGATCTACTCCTTTGTTCCTAACTGACTGTTTTGTTTTGGTTTGTTCTATTTTTTAAAAAGCTGTTTAAAATGCTGCTTTTTACAAGGTGTATTTTCTGAGCTGACTAATTCTTCAGGACGCTTTATGGTGTGTGGTCAGACTTAATCATTCTGTCCAAAAATTGCCATTGTCCTGTCTTGTTCAGTTGTTTGTGTGTCCATCATAGACTAGCCACTGATGGATAAAGTTATATACCTGTTTTTCACCATTAAACTAATGAACCAGTCTCCCATTTCGAGTTTGGGCTTTGGTCTTCCATTTATAGATTTTACTTTTCCATCTCTCTTTAAAATCTAGTCTACTGCAAGCTGGGATTGAAGGATATGATTTCCAGGAATATTACCCAAGATCACTAGTTTCCAGGAAACTAATTCAGATACCAGTACTCAGTGCTTGCAAAAACCCTTTAAATTAGTTAATTGAAATGAAACAATTTAGGCTATCAAATGACTGCAGTAAAGGAAAGAACTCCTCAAAATGTACTTCATTTAGTCATTTAATCAGACTATTTTATGGTGGCACTTCTACCACTACAATTCAGGTCTGAGTATCACAAACTCCTTTTCACATCAGCTCTGCTGATATTCATCTGATGCTACAACTTGACTCCAGTTTTTATTCTCCTTATTTGCTCTGAAAAGAGTTGACATGTGTTTTGAAAAAAAATCATGTTGAATGAAGAGATGTCATCCTGTTAAATCAGAAATAGGGGGGGAAATGAGATTAAAATATACATGTACTCACTACTTTAAAATGTTATAGTAGATAATGTGTCTACGAAGTATACATGGAAAAATGACTCTTCTTTCCTAAGGAGACATGCATGAGTTTAAGACAATATTTTAAAAGAACAGATCCAGAAAAGAATGGATGTTTGGATTCCTGTATTGCACAGGAGACTGGATTAAAGATGGTAATAGTACCACAATGCTTCAAGACTGTAACTTTTTCCTATTTCACTGGCCTTAAGAACAACCTTGAGAAATACATTAAGGGGTCATTCTCCATGTTTCTCCTGCATCATCTGCTAATATTAAAACATACTATGAGCTGCATAACAGAGGCTGGCGCTGATATATCCCTGACAGCTTTAACCTAGTTAGTATGAACCCAATGGAGACTTTCAAACAGTACCTGCACTCCTAACCCTTGTCACAGCCAATAATTTCATTGCCACTGTTATCCTTTCTTGCTACATTAAAGTAATCATCCCAGTGTCTAGCCTATAATTATAACCAGGCCTTCATCTGATTACCCAGGGGTATCTCAAGAGTGGCTTCATTAATAAAGACAGGCTGCTTTGTGTCCTTGGACAAGTGTAAGAGAAACACTGATTTAGTCTCCATTTGGAGGTCTGGTCAAGCTTGGACAAAAACTGCAGTCAGTTTTGGCTTTTGTTGTATGAGAAGGAAAGAAAGATCTGAGGGTAAATCTTTTCTTCTTCTTCTTCCTTTTATTTATTTTTTTTGAACAGTTATAGTTCTTATGCATTGTTTGTATTATCAGCTACTTCATATCTTTAATCAGTGACTGGTTTAGGTAAGAAGAAATGCATTAAATGAATTGTTCAAATCTCACTAAAATCGGGCTTCAAGTGAGTGATCAAATCTCTTAAGTTCCATTGAAAACCCAACTCTTAAGTTCCTTGGGAAAGTTGCTGCGCAACTTGAACAAGAAAAGGAAATGGGCCTGGGGGGGATTCATGGGGTGGGGACATAATAAAGGAAATTAAAAACTGAATGCTTTTCTTTCTGTAGCTTCACAAACATTTGTTAGATATTTAATTAACTTCATATTTGGTTTTGCAGACTGGATCCCACACTAGTAGCTTCAGTTGCTAAAAATGTAAAATCCGAACAGTTATTCCTGTTTTAATCAGCAAAATTGTTAGCTGTGTTCTCTTGGTGTTGGTTTAGGGAGGCCCCATAAACTGGCACACAAACATCCAGTGTCCTGCCAGTTTTGTTTTCTATTTTGGCTAATTAATTCAGACACAGAATGGTGTTTAACTTCCTTGCTTTTAAAGATTTATTGGTATAATGTTCAGTACTGATACCATCCTCAGTCACAAGCAGACTGCAAGCTGCTCTTGTGCTTGCTACCTTCTTCTTTTTTTCATAAAACTTGTTTTCTTTTTCCACAGCACTGTTCTTACCTCAGGAGACAGAGCAGATCCATGACCTACACTGTGTGCTGGCACCCACCCAGCTAATCTGCAGGGAAAAGGGGTCACCTACTTCTGAATCTCTAGGAGGCAGTTTGTGGGGTTTGTTGCCTTTTTTAGTTCTATCTCTGATTTATGAAATAATCATGTCAGCTTTCTACAATATAGGAATTCGTTACAGATTAACACTCAGCTATCAGATCCAAATGGGGGAAAGGCGAACAGTTAATGCTGCCTAACTTGGAGAAATGTCTAAAGAACTGAGCCTGTAGAGAGGATTAGAAATCTGCAGAGCTTCCCAGTAAAAAGCATAGCCTTTGAATTATTAAAAATAAGGGTTCACTCTTATTTACTGTTGGCTACAGCTTACTCACTGATACCTCTCCTTTACTTTGGCCTTTGTTTCAGAAGCTGAAGGAACAGGATTCTTATCTTTGCTTCAATTTATATATATTTGAATACCAAAATATCTTTGTCTCTTACTACTCACTGATTTGTCTGTTTGAGCTTCAAGTAACAAGTCTGCTTTATAGAAAACCAAACCCATGCTTCAGTCAAAGGTGACCCCATTCTGTTTGCAAATGGAACATAAATGGTAAATTTTCTCCAAACTCAAGCGTTCAGTTTAACTCTCAATACAAGTACAGAAGTTTGCATGCAGACTTTACACAATGCAGCCAGTTGTGGCTTTGACAACTGCAAGGCTTTAGATATCATTGAAAAATTCACTTTAATGAATTATTTCTTGCAAAAAAATTTTGTAAAGGTTATCCTTTTTCAAGAAGAGCAGACAAAACAATAAACAGACATAGGGCTAAAAAGCATTGGTTTGTATAACACGGGCTTAATTTATGACTTTCTAGTTTCATGCTGCAGAAGCTGTTTGCCTGACAAGACTTTGGTGAACCTTAGACCATGTTATGAAAGATTGGGAGAGACATGGGAAATCATTAAGCTGCCATTTTACTACTTTGATTCAATGAGTGTCTAAATTATATTGTGACTTACATATGATTTTTATACAGTTGTCTAATTATAATTTAAAATTGTAAATATAGATTCTTCTAATATTTTTTATGTAAGTAAAAGTAGGTCTACATGGAGTAAAGCTCATATGTTTTTACTGGGTTTTTTGCTTTTATGCTTCACGCAGCTGGTACACTGAATATTTCTGCCCCTACCACAAAGTAAGTTAAATCATTTGGACATCTATGCTGTGGAGGAATAGTTAGTATTTTGAAAAGCTCTGTACTGGATTTTGTCTCCTTTTTACTTACCAGTTCCTCAATCTGTATTTTATATTTGTTCATAAAGCCCAAATGCACTGCCTGGGCTGTCTATCAGGGTTCTTTTAGGAACAGGGACATATCTAGTGTTCCTTGTCCATCTAAAACTCTTTGGCAGTAGAAGGACTGGGAATATAGAAATGGATCCCAGGAGGGACATATAGTAGCTATGAATAGTATGTTAGCTGACCACAAAGCAGAGTTGTTACTGGCACAAAACAGAGGCAGCTCATTAGAGAAAAGAATATTGTAGTAGTGGAAGAAGTTTTGCTTCAAATTGCTTTCTAAATGTGGCAGGCAGAAATGAGATGGACTACAACACCCAAAAAGGATGGATGATCTCCAGATTAAGTTATGGGATTTTAATTCCAGGAGAGATTTTTGCCAGTGAGATTTGTGCTAATGGACATGCTACAGGCTCTGTCTATACCCTTGCTGTTTTTCTACATGGAAGTTATTCCACATGGGGGTACAGACTTTTTTTTCACTCCAAAGCCCTTAAACGGATTGTAAGATAGAGCTTCATGTGCTTTCCTGTCTTCTAAAGAAGGAGCAACCCATGTAAAACTTGACAAAGGTTCTTTACCTGGCATGTGGGTTACTTGTGAAAATATTTGTGCAGTAACTTTTTATGGGGGGGTTTAAAAATGTGTTTGTTCTGTTTAACAGAATAAAAAAAATTTACAGCATTTTTCTGTTTTCAGAAACAACAGTCCTTTCTTATTTCCCAGGCCTTGCTACAGGACGTAATGTGGCTAACTTGGTCACACAAAATTTCACAACATAGATCCAGGAGCTCAAGAGATGTCAGTGTTTCAATAAAGACTCTGCCCAGTTCCTGAGCAAAACATAAACTTTCCTATCTTTCCTGCCTCAGACACACTAAAGGATAGGTCATACTTTCTTATGACAATGTAGCTACCTGTGACATTTACATGATCACTTAATGTGCTATAAACTACTTCACATATCTAACAAAATGATTCTATGTATCGTTGTTTCCTCTTTCATTGTAGCTTACAATAAAATAAAAATTCAGTCACCTAAGTGTTGGATTTGATCCAAGTTCAAATTAAACTTCTTAAACACTTGGTACGCCCCCTCATTAAGGGCATCATGATCCCTTCTACTATGGCAGGCAACTGTAGATGATAACTAGAAATACTACATTTTTAAAAGCTACTTTTTTGTGGTTCTAGTGTGTTTTGCAAGCCTTTGGTAGGGTCAATCTCATTTATGAGCTTCTTTAACTGCATTTTCCTCATACCTTTTAAACTTCATGCTTTATGTAGTACACAGTAGGTCAGCTTTGTGTAACCCACCAGAAACATTTGAACTGTGTCATAAGAGGCTCAGTCTAAATTGTTTAGCTTTTCCTTATCTCATAAGCCTGTCTTTTCTCTAACTCTAAGTCTAGAGTCCTTTCTTTTGATGATCACTTCGTTACATTTCAAGGTTTAAGTTATTTTTTTCCTTCCTTTTACATTTTATAATGTTTGCAATGTTGAGATTAGTACCAGAGGAACACAATATCAACCCTTTTTGGTTCAGACCTCGGGTCCATCTCCTCAGGCATTTGTCTCCAACAATGTCCATAAGCAGATAGATTAAAAAATAATACAAGGCTTGGCTTTATCCAGTCTCACTAAAACAATGACATGTGGGGTAAATAAATTTTGTACTTTGCTAACTGTAGTAGGTTGAACAAATGGGATTCAATCATCTAACTATAAACATCTCCAGTCTAGACATGTACATCTGAGCTTATCACTTTAGGCCCTTTATAGTCAGTGGGGAGAAATAGACCCTGCTAAAGTGCAACTCAGTTTATCCTAAAGTCAATGCCTAAAATGCTTAAGATGAATTGTACTAACACATCTATTTTGCTCTATGGAGTCTGAAGGGAGCGTGGGCTAAGATACAGCCAAAAAAGCATTTACTTTTTGTTAGGCAACTCTTACCTGATGTTCCAAATTTTATTTTGTAATGTGTCATCTGAATCTCATTACTGTGTTTTTAAGACTTAAATGCGAGTCATTCTACTATGGAAATAAGATAAAACTTTGACTTTTCAGAGGTAAAACAAAATGGTTCTAGGTCAGCGTCCTATTTTATTGGAACATCTTTAAATGGCAGGAGTGTGAGAGTGTGCTGATCTCCTTTTTCTAGTACATTTACGGCACCTTTGCAAGAGCTTATGTTGTCCAGGAGCACCCTGAATCAGGCATCTTGTTTTCATATGTCCTTTCCAAGTAACCTGGGTTCCTGAGGTGGTCAGACTGCTCCAAGACTTGCCTTCTTTGCCCGAGTTGGTCACAACTATGAAACCATGGTAGTTAAAATACTCGGTTGAATTTACATACAAGTCCTTTCTCTACTTAAGTCAATGTCTGTAGACAGTCACTCTCTGGCATTGTCTGAAAATTTCATTACAGTTAATAGATCTCTTCCAAGTAATTTGCCTTGTATAAAACAGTATAGATGGGTAAAATTAATATTTGCCGAAAATTTCAGATGACATGTCTGTTTGACCAGCAGGTCATGTGGGTGAGCTAGCATACTGACATGCATGCCATGGTACTGTAGGCAACAGAAGTTGGGTGCCTCACAACAGTGTTTATGAAAATCTCTCTCCATATATTTTGATAACTGATTAATTCTTTGCTGTGGTTGATTTTGTGCCATCACAGTCTAAAGATCCAAGTCTCAGAGGAGTTAGGTATCACATGACTGTGGGAGCTCAACACCACAGAGAGTCTGAGCCCAGATACACGGTCCAAAACTGTCAGGTTGACTGAAATCCCTCCAAGTGAGACTGAGGATAAATAGTTGGGTCCTTCTATAGCTCCAGTGATGTCAAAGCTTGGCTGGTTGAATCCATACCTCACTAGCATGCAAATCAAACTCTATGGCTAGAGATGCTTCTGTCAGCCAGCAATGCCCGACAGCCAGCTAGAACCACTCTGTGCTGTAAATTTTTCCAAAGAAATATGAGGGGGGGGGGAAAGGTTTATTGGACATGTTAATCTACGTAAAAGAGAGATAAGAATTATTCCTTCTTCCCTCTGGAATCGTATTTAGAATATTTTACATTGGAATTGTAGTAATTTGTAGCAATTTAGCATTTTTTACTTTGGTAGACCACATATGTATTCTCGGTGGAATAAGTGGCAAATACAACAAGGAATTCTGAAATATGAGATGGTTGTTTCCAACCTAAAATGATTTTTTGATTCTGTGTGTTCAGGCTGCTGGTGACTGCAAGTGAGCAGCGGAAAATCTATGTAAACTCTTTCCAGAGTAATGTTCCGAATGCACAGACCTGCAGAAATACTTAAATGTGAGTGCAGAAAATTACATTTAAATGCATCAGTTAAAATATTTTATTATTTTTTCATTGTTATTTTATAACCTGAGTTGCTAAATGGTGTTAGTAGAGAAAAGATCTGGTTCAATTCTTCTACAATGTAAGTCAATGAAAATAGGTGTTTAGTTACATAAACAGAAGGCAGCAGTTTCTATCACAGCTATATGCTTGCATAGGCATTCATATCCTGCAGAAAAACAGTATTTTTCTCATAATTAAAGTTTTCAGACAAAACATATTTCAATTTTGTGAGAAATATAAATGCTTCAATTTCTCTTAAACCCATTATATGTGGAAACTAAAATATTTTAGCAAAGAAGATATTTAAGTGTAACTTATGTCTTAGTGGAAATAATTATCTGAGACAGCAGATTTAAGGGGCAATTAAACAGGTGTGCATGAACTGTCAGCTAAAAAAAATAACAAAGTAAAAATAGTACTTTTGGAAACACTTTAAAAAAGGATGTCATTGCAAAATTATTTGGTAAAAAATAACCTAAGGAAACTGAGACTTTTCTCCAGGTAGGTTGGTGGGATTTCCCACACCTAAATTGGGATGACAATTAACCTAAAGCTTCACATTAGTATTTATTTTTTACTAATTGCTTCTGTCTAATTTCCTGTGCTGTACAACTGTTGATCATGGGTTTATCCTTATTCAATAACTTATAGCAATTGATGGAGAGGGTTCCTCATTGTGCAGGATTCAGGGGTATCTCTAAGGAAAATATTATAGATGGTCTATGAGGTCAATAATAAGGATAATAGGAAACATGGCAGCTGTCACATATTTCTGAAAACAGCTGAAAATAGCGTTCTACACTTTGGGAAAAATAGTCAGTGAATGATAGTGCTGATGAGGTGATGTAACTCAGCTTTCTGCCTCTTCATTTTCGTGATAATATTCTCCTAGAACGAGGCAGAACTGGATTGCTCTTACCTCAAGCTGCTTGTGCAGTATCAGTTTCTGTTCATTCAGCTGAAATATCTTCTTCCCTTGAGAAGAGCCATTACTGTTCTCTTTTAGCTCAGTCTCACAAGTGTTGTGAGGGATTGTTTGGAGTTTTAACAGTTAGAGTCCACATGTGAGGAAAAACTAGTTCCCTCCAAACAAACTCATAGTTCCCTGGAGATTATACACTGGATCCAGATTACTAACAGTGGGAGGAAGGCCAACACAAAGGCATAAAATATAATAGAATGACTAAAACAATGTGGCATAGTTCATAGGGTGAATTTCCATAACCCAGTATTCATGGAGTTTGACTGTTTGTTGCACAAGATGTGGTATAAGAACTTAATTATTTTATTTATAATTGTTGAAAATATTCATTTAAATTTCAAAATAAATGTGTTTATTCCTTTTTGGTTTGTTCCTGACTTCCATTGTCAGAATTAATTTATTCATGTATGTGCTTTTTCCTCTTTGTTCCAAGAGTAGATTTTCAAAGTTCTGTACCAAAACCAGGATCTTCTATAACATACATCAGCACAGTTTTGTAGCTGGTCAAACCATAGCTCTGAGCAATTCTGTTGTTGAAAATAAAATTGCACATTAAAATTAAATATGGATTATATATACAGATATATATGTAGTGGAATACTTGATATAGATACTTTATAAGTTCGAGTAGCTGGAAATTGGAACAGATCAGTTGTCCAATTGAGCTGAATAATTAAGTTTAGTTTGAGTTTCTGTAGAACAGTTTTATTTCATCAACCTAAAATCACTCATCTACAGTGCTTCTGTATTCTCTGTGCTATTATTTGTGCACACATAGTAAAAGAATAAGCTCCTTAAAATATGAGCTATAGTGTGACAGAGAATTGTTCATTTGCAGTCCCTGAAGTTTAAAGGTGATGGTAATGTGGCTGCACAATTCAATAGGTCAAGGAATCCATATCTTGTGTATGTTTTTCAACAGAAAATAATATAATTATTTGTCACAAAGTACATATTCATCTGCACCATTAACTTACTATCAGTGTTTATTGCAGTCCACTTAAAAGCAGAAAGATTATGTGATTGTGACTGGGGAAACATGCCGGAACTCCTTTTTTAAATAATAATTGTCTTTAAATTCTAAGTCTATATTCTACATCCTTCATTTATAACATAAAAAACAGGATTAGGAACAAGAGAGATGGATTTAGTTGGAAGTGGATTCCTTCATGCTGAGCACGTTCATGGACATGCAAGAACAAGGTCTGGTGATAAGAGTAGGCAAATACAGAGAAATTATTTCTGCTCTTCCTCTGTCTGGGTGAAGCAGGTAACTTCAAATTAATATAAATATCCAAAACCAAATTATGGTCAAAAAATGGCAGTCCACTTACAGTTCTCTTGTGGAGGCACAAGTGCTTTGGTGATGTGTCAGATCAGAGAACTTATTAAGAGAACAGCCAGATGTTTTCTTGGTCTGTTTGGGGGTCTGCTATTCAGCTGCATCAGCAACTTCAAGACAAGGACAACTACATATGGCGATTCTTTCACCTCCCTTCAGGAACAGAAAGAGGGAACAGGCAAGAAAATTTGTAATGCCCTTGAGTAGCAGGTTCAGGAAGTGACTCTGAATCTGTAACTTCATCTAAAGAGATTTTTTTTTTTTTTAATCCAGTAACTCTTGATGCAGCAAGGCCTGGGCTTCCAGAGCCTAGCTACTAGTTCCTGGGTCTGAGCTCTGAACAAAATCTTAGTTGCGACAGAGAACCTGACTTGAGTTTCACTGCCCAAGTCTGACCTCAAATGGGGGGGGGGGTGTTCTTATGTAAATACGGAAAACTCTGGGTGATGCCACAAAGCAGGGAAAGAGTTCTGCAATAATACAGACTGGTCACAACTCCACAAGAGTTTATGTACAACCTCACTGGCCCACAAACAAGTCAGGGACTAAAGGGTCAGTAGAAATTTAGAAAACTCCATGCCCTCTGAAGCACTTTGTGAAAACTGAGCATTCAAAAAGCATTGAAATTGCAGTTCATTTATTGAACAGTGGTGGGGAGATGGGGACCTGTTCACTGGGAACAGCACTGGCACTGATGTCAATGACTCTTTCCATATATGAAACTTGAGAGGTTTCAGAGAACAGTAATCTGAGATAAAAGTCCACTCAATCCGAAACTGCACCGTCCACTCAGAAGTGGACCTGAGCCTTTGCTGTTTGGGGTGGTCTCCAGCAGAAACACTTAGTGTCTGTGACCAAAGCTGGACAAGAATCAGAACAAAATAGATTAGTAAAATCTAAGGATTTCATTACCAATTCCTTGAACCATCCAACCCCTTTTTGAACCAGGTTTCCCACCAAGTTTCTCCTAGACGACATTGTTTTGACACAATGTTCAAGTTATTTAAGGAGCATGTCTTTAAATAGACACCTAAGAAATATAAACTTTTTAATGTAAAGTTCAAATTTTCTCTTTTTTGAAAGATGCAAAAAGGAAAAAAAAAAAAAAAGCAGCTTAGACCCTTTCTATGCCAACAGAAAGACAAGAATTTTCCACCTTGCTGCTTAATTGGCAATATAATAGTTTAGAATGTACTTTTAACAGGTTTGGACACACTAGCTGATATTATCCCATCCAAATGGCATTAGTGTTTTGTTAACACTCACTCATACTGCATTCAGTGTGCAAGAGACCTTGTTGCTATATCATAAGGCTAATTTCTAAAATGTCTCCAAAATGATCAACTATCACTTAGATGAAGCCATATATTATGCATCCAATGTAACTAAATAATCTGAAATAAAATATAAATTATTATTCTACAAAATATTACTTCTTTTTTCTTTTCTAGTAGAGATTGCATTATTTTCCATTTTGGCTTCATCAAGGTGTAGTTGAGCACATATTGGCTGAAAATGATGTTCCCAAGTTCTTCATGTGATGAATTTGAAAGCTCTAAGTGTGCAGGCGTGAAATCTGGCACCTTCCAGGCTGCACATTTGTACTTACAAATTCACTCAAGATTTACAGTCATTACTTACAGATGATGTCATCAGTCATTGTACATATTCCCTACCTCATTTTCCCAAGGTAGGATTTAAATTTTTTGAGGAATGAGGAACTGGCAATGAATACTGATAATGATCAAAAAATGGTAAGGACAGTTTCAAACTATTTTTAATACCAGAACACAATTCTTTTGTGGTTACTATTCTGTAAAATGATAATGCATCAGCAATTTTGTTGCCATGTAAATGCATTTCCCACAAAATTAGAAGGTTTTTCCTCATAACTATAATTTCAAAATTGCTAATGTGGCAAAAAGGTGACCAGCTCAGAAAAGCTACCCTCCAGAGAATGGACATAAAATCAAATTCTGCCTTAATCAGACAACATTACTTTTAAGATTACTAGAAACTTTTATATGAGTTTTATATGAGTCAGGTGGGTCTTGGCCCATTTTCACTCTAAATAAATATAATTTAGCCATTAATTTATGATAACGGGCTAAACTCTGCTGGGTAGGGTTGGGGTAAATCTGGAGTAACTGTGGCTATCAGTAGGCTTTTTTCTGGAAAGTCATCAGTGCAAATACGAGCAGAAGAATCTGGCTCCTTGCATAAGGTTGCTATTTATTCAAAATATGCTCCTGCAGGCTGTTCACATTCTTTCTGCAAATATTTTAGTTGTGACTCAGGGATATGGATTCAATGTGAAGTGAATCACAAAAATATCAGACTTCTAATGAACAATACCTAAAGAAAAGAAAATCTGCATTGAATAGTGATTTAAAAGAAGGGCAGATACATTTTTGCTGTCCACAAAGGGTAGTCATGAATCATATCTTACTCTATACCTTGCCCATGAGTTATGGGAAGTTTCTTTCTTATACTGAAGAAATATTTAATTGGAAAATTATTGACATATGCCAGCATTTTTTATGGCAAGAAGTTGTTGCCCAGCAGTAGAAGAACAGCAGATTTTGCCCAGTAATAGGTGTGCCAAGTAGTATACAAAGCATTTCCACCATGGAACACTGCTTCTTCCATCAGATAATACAGAGCTATGATTAGCAGTAAAGAGGATGTGCTACTTCAGGCAATTGAAGCTAACTGCTTTATGTTTAAGATGACTTTGCTGTTTTTCTTAATGGAAATCATGAAATCATCTCAATTTTTATCTGCTCCTGGCAGTTAATTTGCTTAAAAACTAAATGTAGGCAAGGGGAGTGTGAGTTTGTCACAATAAAAACAGTGTATTTTGTCATAGGAGCCTGTTCTTCCCAAAGACTCTATTTTGAATACACAACATTTGTGTGTAGTTTCTACATTAACCTTGAACTGGATTAGGTCCTTGTTCTGAGCTAGCAGCAATTTTGAAGTAGTTCCTGGTAATTTCTTTGTGTTAAATAATACATTAAATAAATTTAATTCTTATTCTCCTTGATGGTCCAACGGCAGACTTTTAAAAAATACGTGTATTTTTCATCTGTAAAATAACTGTCATTGTCTAGCTTTAAAATTTTTTGTACTGAAACCCTAAATACTGAGTTAAGGGGGGAAAGCTTCTATAGAACTATTTTGATTTTGCAACCATACTGAAAGATCATGACTTACTGACTTACCTCATCCAATGTTATGCCTCAGTGACACCAGAATAGCACTTCAAAGTCAATATATTCCTGGAACTGACCCCTGGAGATGTCCAGTCTCTCCATTGACTATAGAAGGGGATCAGAATGATTCCATTTGTACCACAGTAAGTACTTAAATTTGCTGGAATGAACTGCAACCATAGTGTCTAAAACAAAATTTTATTTATACTGAAAATGCCTCTGCTTACAGATATTGATATTTATAGACATACAAAACTACCACTTCAGAGAAGTGTCATCATCTTTTTAAATCACACCTAGATATTTCCATAATTTACTATGTCAGCTCATCAAAATAAAGCATTATGGTTTGTCCCATGAGATATTATCTGGTTAGGAAACTGAGAGTCATACAAATAGTATGGCTTAGGTCTCAGAAGCATGCAGGAGTTCTTGGATAGAAACGCTCACTCTTCACCCAAAGGTGGGGTTTTTTGTTTCATTTTGTTTTGTTTCAGTGAGGGGTTTTTTTGCCTTTCTATTTACAGTGAAAATTCAAAAGACATTAATCAAAAATTCCTTCTGGGAATATTTTTTCCAACTATCTCTATAAATACATAAATAGGAGATTTGGCTTCTTCTCATATTACACATTAAAACCTATCAAACATAACGAGGATGACACACCCAATACTAAGCACGAACTCTACGGTCCGTGAAGTATGAAACATCTTACTGTGTCTTTTTGAATCACCAGTTCTCTTCTGGTAAAACTGGTTGCAACACAAAATACTGTTAATTAAAATATCGAAGTCATGGCTCAGATACTCAGCTGCTGTGAGCCATTTGAGACTCAGATATTCAAACAGTCTTGAGAAAGGGACCTGCTTTATAACTGCTTTCACTGTGACCCCTTATGATTCTAATTGTTAATTCTGGAAAAATAATTACTCAGAACCTCTTTCTTGCTTTCTTTTTCTCTTTCTTTTTCTCTTTCTTTTTCTCTTTCTTTCTTTCTTTCTTTCTTTCTTTCTTTCTTTCTTTCTTTCTTTCTTTCTTTCTTTCTTTCT
>JAWMRA010000113.1:104790154-104825426 GCA_035584735.1 Pseudotriccus pelzelni
GGCAGCAATTTCCCAGGTAGCCAGTCCTGCAGGGGCTGCCAGCATCTCTCCAGAGGGAGATGTCCTTGTCTCCAACATTAACCCAAGATAAAGCAAAGTCCAGAAGTGTCCTTTTTCTTTCCACTGGATACAGTGAGAGTTTATAAGGACCAATTTAGATGTAAACATCTATATTTGGCCAGATGGAGCCCATCTGGCTCTCTTCATTTCTATGTATTGTCCAGAAGGCATCTAATTTCAGATGTTAAGCAACTAACAATAGCAATGAATTCTTCACAGAGACTATAGCAGCAACAAGCTGTTTTTTGGACACAGTGGTGCATGCTGACACTGGTCACAAGTCCCTACACACACCAAAAAAAAAAAAAAAAAAAATCAAGACTGTATGAGTTCCTGGAAAGCCAAATGAGGTTTTCATCTTCTAATGTTAATTGATATGTGAAAATCCTGTAAGAAATCAAAATTCTTCCATTTGTTTTTTTTTTTTTTTTTTCACCTACCTACCACAATTTCTCACATTTTTAATGGTTTAAAAAAAACCCACCATGTTACAACTGCTTTGGCAATGAACTTGTGTCATGCTATTCAGGAGGAAAGACAGGATGTTCACGTTGGCACAGAGGCTTCAAAGTCAGTCTGTGCAGAGTGAGCAAAGAGCATTCCCCTTGGGACAGTATGATTTGCTGGCAAGACTGAGGATGGAATCTCAACCCATTTCTGTGCTTTCACTACACAGCCAGCACTGCACCTGTACTCTCAAACCACAGAAACTGCCTATGTCTATCTTGACTAACTGGTCTGATATGTGAATTCTTTTGAAATCTTCCTGAGACAATTAAAGTCTTTCAGAGACAATTTAAATCTTTCATCATCAAGAGAGCTACTCTTTATTGGACAGAGCATCAGTGCAACTTCTCTGGCAAAATTGCTCCAACAAAGAGGTTTTGTGCTGGGTGTCTGTGAGAGGTATTTATTTCTTGAGGCAACACAGTCTTTCACAGGCCAACATATGCTCTCTTTGTTTTATGTGAAGAAAATGTTACGCAATGCTGGGTTGGAAGCTCCTTGGAAGCAAATAGAGAACTATTGTGTAATAACAGATGTTATTGTATAGCATTTTTCAACATTTACTCTAGAACAGCAAATAAGGGCTCACTTTGATTGGGGGGCATTGCATTAAAATGCCTACAAGTCAAGGCTGTGCTTTCTTCCAGTGCTTTTTAATAAAAAGAAAAATTATATCAAATATCTAACATGGGCAAAACTGACAAGGTCACTAAATGGTAATCTAAAGTACTGGTAATCATGGAATGGCATAAATGGGGGTAATATGCAACTGCTAATAATTTCAAAAAGCTTTAGATTAAACAAAAATAGCTTTCATTCCATTGGTGGATTTTGGCACTGGAATGCTGTAGTTGCCTCAGGGATAGCTATGAAGGATAACATTCCCAGGGCAGGGAGACAGTGTCACTGATGAAGTGAAATGGCACATATTCTGACAGTAGAGGCAGGAGGATATTTGAAGAGAGGTAATATGTGTTAGTTTTGGTTTTTTTTAGATAAACATCCATATTTTTTCCCCATATTTACTGAACACTAGACTCAGATTGCTGATCACTTAAACTGGCTTTACCACAAGCCACACAGAAAACCATGAGTGTTACTGCTCAACTTGCATTGAAACAGAGGACGAACCTGACTCCTGAGAACCTCACAGTGTCCTTGGAACACATGGCAGTGAAGAGAGGGTTGTTTAAATAAACTGAGACACAGTTTCAACTCTTCTAGTCTTATTGGTAACTCACACATCCTTCCCTTGCCCTGTTTCCCTCTGCATGAACTTACATCTTAGGACATTTTTCAAGGCACCCAAAAAGAGCACAGTGTGAGCTTAAATTTGATATGTCTAAAGCAGAAATCCCCACAAAATATGCCTAGTCTTGGCTTATTTTTAGTTTCTACAGAAATGAGCTTGGCACTGTCTACTTACAGCAGTGAAACAGCAGTCATGGCTGAGCTGGAATGTTTTCTGGACACAACATTTGCCTGTGTTGAATATTTTAAAACCTGTAGCTTCTGGTAGCTCACCAATAACTCTAAATGTACTAATTTACACTGCTTCTCAGTTTATAATTAATCTACTTCTGAAATGAGTTAATTTACAGTTATTTCAGATAACTCTAACTTGCATTTCATTCTGTTCTGTAAGGTTTTTTCCCAAAACCAATATGTATCAATCAACACAAGTTGGACAATTTGCAATACAAATTAGGACCTTCCAGTTTCCACTCCCTCCCTTTCTGTTGTTTTGATATCTATTTATCATATGTTAATTAAAAAAACTTTCAGGACAGTGTTCCAAACATCACTTTCTTGGTTGGTTATTTCAGAGCCTAATCTTTCCCTTTTCAACTTTCAAATTATCGTCTTTCGGGTCCTGCTTCTCTTTTAGTTCTTCTTCTTTCCCCACCCGGCACCTCCATCTTCACAACAATCAGCTAAGGAGGTTGAAAACCTGTAACTGATGTGGTCATCCACTCATCGTTGATGATGTTACAACAGCTGCTGATATGGGACCAAAACTGACAATTGTGCCTTAACCCCCAAAAAGTGTTCTTTCTGTCCCAAATGATCCCCACCTACAGCATCTCTTAGTCCAATTTTACCAAAATTAGCTTGAGGCTTTATTCTTGCTACCTCTGTGTGGAAGCAGAATCCACAAAGCAATATCAACATTCTCTTAAAACAACTTTACTTCCTTAACACCCTCAAAAAACATGGCAATGTTTGGCCTAAAAGTCAAAAGTATTATTTTTATACAGTCAATAACAAACTCACTTCTTCCTGTGTTTTAAGCTCTTCAGGTATAGGACTATAATTCGCTATATGTTTGTAGAGCACTTAACACAACTGGGCCATTTTACTGACTGCCAGCCATGGGTAGCAGTTCAAGCAGAGCTTGAACGACTGGAAGCAGAGCTTGAACAAGATGATCCAAGGAAAAAGAATATCATGTTACTTCTAAAGTTACATATGCTCTGTGGGACAGTTTCTCATTTCAGCCATCACAGTGTAAATCTGGAATAATTCCACTGGAAAAACTACTCTTCTGCACCAGAACATGGTGTATTGTATCTACTGTTTGCTGTTAAACACGAGGGATGACTTTTCCATTTATACATCATTTCTTTCAAGCTTTAACATTATTTCAGGCTTTGCATGGTAGGCTAGTTATGATTCACATGGCACCAAAATAAATCTCTTCCTCTTTCCTCTCTGCCTTTTTTTCTTATTCAACAGAGGGGAAGATGTACTAATTAAGTCCTGTCTTTATTGAAGACAGATGTACATTTTCAGCAGTTTACTAGAAGTGTCATTTCTAAAAAAAATGGGAAACTGCAAAAAAATCATCACTTCAAATACGCCTAGAGGAAGTAGGGATACTTCTTATCTGCTATTCAGAACTTCTGTAACACTAACAGGCAATTGCTATTGGGTTTCACCTACTCTAGGCATATCCTGTCCCCATGGGGCCCACGTGGGTTTTAGTCACATTCATTCCGTGTCTAGGTATGTTCTTTCAAAGTTGACAACAAATGTTGGCACGGGCTTGTGGCCGGCAGAAACAGATGCTGGTGACCCATCAGAGTGTGAAGCATTTTGAAGTTTTGGCTTTCAGAGCGTTTGTAGCAGAAAGGAGGAAAATGGACGTGGATGGCAGTAACAAGTCTCAGCTGGTAGGGACCTGGGCAGAAAGCACAAGGGAGTGGGCTGGGAGAAATGCAGAGGTGTCTGACAGGGAGCCAGGAGAGTCCATGGTAGGTGCATTGCTTTGGAACAGGAAGGGTCACTGAGGGTTTGCGATGAGAAAAAGAAAGCAGAGGGAGCTCAGGGTGGTAAAGAGACTTTGATTTAGAGGCAGAAGTACAGAGAAACCTGCCCTCTTCTCACTTCTCTATTCCACAAGTTTTGTCTTTATTAGTAGGAAACTGTCAATTAGCATTATTAGCCAAGTAATGTCATCGGCTGGCAACAGTGCTCAATTCTGACTGCAGCTGCAGTGGGCAGTTTTCTGAGCAGTGTATTGCACTACAGAAAAATGCATGTGAAGTGCTGGGATTTTTCGGGTTGTCCCAAGAATCTGAGAAGTCAGGTGCCAAAGGAGGTAATGTTGATTGAAAACCATATAGTTGCCTAAACTGTTCTTATTTAATATACTAAATTTGTCAATATTGATAAAAGAATGAATAATAATCAGGATAACATCACTGATTTTTTTAAATTAATTTATTTTCAGACAGACAAATGTTTTCTAAAACGTCACCAATTAATTTAGACAACAGAACTAGTACCTTTTTTCCCAGATTTCAAGATATTCTGTCCAGTGACCATGCGAGACAGAGAGGAGTGTCATCCCGGAAAGAAAGGCACTTTGGTAATCCTATTTGTTTAATTCTGGTAACATGCATTTGTCAAGTCAGTAACAAAAATAACAAACAACCACAGTATTTCCTTTAAAAACAGAAGAGTAAGTAATGTTTCATAGAAAACAACAAAAAAATGACAACACTTTCAATGCCTAATTAGAAATTGTAGATGGTTTGATGATATTCTAAGTGAGAGAGATTTTTAGAATCAGAGAAAGCACCAAGATTGCCAGCAAAGCACTACAAAGGGACTTCTGAAAACTTCAGGGATGTATTGGCACATGAACAGGTTTGTGATTGTGTCTTGAATTTTTTGGTGCCAGTTGTCTTCTCTAATCTGTGTAACTTTCAGCACACAAACCACACTGTGCAAGCATTTTATATGTCCTGTGTAACCATAAAAGTTAAAGTTTAAACTGTGTCCTTTCCAAAAAGCATGTGGAGACTTAAAGTCAGACAAAGTATTGGCTATGGCCGAATGTTAGAAAGAAGCTCCTAAGATCTATAAATAAGCAAAACCTGACAGATTAGCTGAGAGGAGCAAATGCATGTCTCTGCTGACTCAAATATTCACTCCTGCTACTAAATAGTGCTTTTATAAAGAAGCAATAAACTATATCCACTAACTGTCAATGTCTCTATTCTCAACTCTGTGTTATGAAGATCACTATCTAGGAATAAACTTCCTCTAAGATAAAACAACAAGACTGCAAACTTTGGAGACAATAGCAAGATTGTCCCCCTAGCTGAAGGCACTAATCCTTAAGCATTTTAAAGAATACAGTGTATTCTTCGGTTGTACTGAACACAATTGCACTTTGTTAAAAATTGGCTCCTGCTAATAAGAGGAATGGAGGGATAGGTACAGTTCTAGCTTCATTTCTTTTCTTTGAAAAGACCAAGTGGCCACATTTTGCCTCAGATTATTCTTAATTGTCTTCTCCAAAGCTGTATTTATGTACGTTGAGAGATATTTTTCCATATGGTTTTAGGAAGCTTGGTACAGTTAAATATATTTTCATTAAATTGGTGACTCTGATATAGATAGCTGGTATTAGATTATTTCAGTTTACACAAATGAATGTAGACAATATAAATCTAAGCTATGTATCAAGAACATAAAAAGAAAAAAAAAATCATGTTACAATAACTACTTTTGCCAGTAATGCAGCTGGCAATACAGCTGTGACTTTGCAGAAAATAACTTTTATCTCCAGGCTTTTTATGTAGAGCAACAATTAAGTAAAATAGAACCATATGATATCACTGATGGGAAGGGGTTCTTTGAAATATTTTTACATTAAAAAAAAAAAAAAGAAAGAGTATGAAAGTGTGTCTTAATATGCACTGGTTCCACTAGATCAATGTCAAAAAGTGAAGGGGACAATACAACAGTCTGAGACTGATAAAATGTAATTGGCTCTGCCCTGCCTGTGGCACGTGCAGAACTTATGCTGTTGTGCAGTTTGAGCTACTCATATAATGTGACATGTCTAACTGCTTCCAGCTCCAGCATTGTCACACCCCTTGGTGCTTCCTGCTTGTAGCTACCCTCTCTACAGCACACAGGGCACATTTATCTGCTCCACAGCCATGAAATCAGGCTGGTCTGCAGCTCTGCTGATGCCAAGCTGCTTGTGGAAAGCAAACACAGTGTCCTAGAGCTTTCAGAAGTCAGGGTGCATTCAGCCTCTGAGCCGCTTTTTGGAACCTGGAAGGTACAAGTACTCTAGGTCAGGCACTCACGAACACTGGCAGACCAAAGCTTTCAGCTCTTCAAGTATCTGAACATCATGGGTGGTACCACCTGTGTTGCCTAAATACAGCTCTTCAAATTAATTGGGCCACACCTTCACTTCATGGCACTCAAAACCTGTCTGCACACAGGTGTATGTATCTCTATTATAGATGCGTGATTCAGCACAGCAGGTGACATGGCGTGGTCATACCCATCAGAGTAGAGAGACGGCCTGGTGTAGTGCAGTTTCTGTGAGGCTGTGCTAGGTTTTGCTGGGATAGAGTTAATTTTCGTCACAGCAGCTGGTATGGGCTGTGCTTTGGAACTGTGCTGGAAACAGTGTTGATAACACAAGGATGTTTTCATTATTGCTGAGCAGTCCATACACAGAACTGAGCCTTTTCTGCTTCTCAGCCCACTCCACCAGTGAAGGGGCTGAGGGTGCACAAGGCATTGAGGGAAGACAGACCTGGGACAACTGACCCCAGCAGACCCAAGGGGTATCCCAGACCATATGGCAACATGTTCAGCAGACAGATATGGGGGAAGAAGAATGAAGAGGGAGATGTTCAGAGCAAGGCCATTTGTCTTTCCAAGTTGCCGTTACGTGTGATGGAGCCCCTGTTGCCCTACGGATTACTGAATCACAGAATACTCTGAGTTGGAAGAGACCCAAAAGGATCATTGAACCCAACTCTTATCCCTGCACAGGACACCCCAAGAATCACATCGTGTGTCTCAGGGCATTGTCCAAATGCTTCTTGAACTGTGTCAGGCTTGGTGCTGTGACCCCTGCCCTGGAAAGCCTGTTCCAGTGCCCCACCACCTTTTAGATGAAGAACCCTTTTCTAATATCCAACCTAAACCTCCCCTGACACAATTGCAGGACGTTCCCAAGGGTCCTGACACTTGTCACCACAGAGAAGAGATCAGTGTCTGCCCCTCCTCTTCCCGTCCCTCCTTCTCAAGGAGGAAGCTGTAGACTGTGATGAGGTGTCCCCTCAGACTCCTCTTCTCCAGGCTGAACAGACCCAAGTGACCTCAGCCACTCCTCATACAGCTTCTCCTCAAGGCTTTTCACCATCTTCATCGGCCTCCTTTGGATGCTAATACCTTTGGATACCTGCCTGCACATGGGAAGGGGTGAACAAATTCCTTACTTTGCTTTGCTTGTGTGTGTGGCTTTTGCTTTACCTATTAAAGTGTCTTTATCTCAACCCATAGTTTTCTCACTTTTACGCTTTTGATTTTCTCCCCGATTTCAAGATCAGGGAGTGAGTGAGTGGCTGTGTGGGGCTGAGATGCCAGCTGGGGTTAAACCACCAGAGGCAAATCTAAGGCATGGTGAAGTAAACATCTTTAGCATCCTCAGCAGCCAAATTCAGTGGTGAATATGAAGCATGCTCCACATCAGTAAACAAAACAAAAAATTGTTTTGCCTTCTGTAAAGCAGAAATGAGCTGAAAAACACAACTGTCAATAGGAAGTAATTTTCTAGATTTTCTAATTCCTAAACTTTCTACTTTGTAATTCACATACGAGCAAAAATGTCCAAAAAAATCTTTTTTCTCCATTTTTGTCCAAGCAAGGGTTACGTCTGCAAAGACAATTTGCAATGTAGCATATATCACTCAATTTAGCATTAGAGGACACTGACATTAGAAGGTTTTGAAGGCTTGTTCAAGTGAGTTTGATGTAGGTCCTGTACAGATTTTTGCTTTTCAGGAGCAAATGGACCTTGTGCTGCAGCAAGAGTGTTTTGACACAACATGCAGTTCACCCATTTCTGCTCTCCAAAATGGTGTAACACAAATCACCACGAAGCGCAGTCGTCAGCGCTGTGAAGTTGCTGCAAAACTGGCTGGCTGGCTACAAGTATTTGCTCGCATAACAGGTCTGTCAGATTTGAGAGTATCATGTGGGTCTGAGACAATCACTGAAGGGCTTTGGTTCTTTTCAACTTGTGACTTACACAACCCTGTCCCCATATGTTTCACATTATTTGAAAGAAAGCTGGATCCATTTTACTTCAGATGAATTCTAAAAGAGATAAACATGTATAAATCTGAGAAAGAAAAATAATTTGGTATTTTGTCTTGCAAGACTGGCCTCTTGAGATGGGGAGAAAGGCGTCTCCATCAAGGGGAATAGTGCTGGTATGGGGTAAAGATTATGTCGTAAATGCCACTATGGGATGTAAAGTTACCCTCTGATGTTAAGTCACCCTCTTGGTCCAGTCTGGGTGTAGGGTTTTACCTCATTTTAAATTATGAGAAAACTCCAGCAGCAGATCTTACTTTCTCTGTGTTCTGTGTCTCAGCTTTGTCAAGACCCACCTAAGTTTTCAGCACATGGAAATATTCCCTCTTTCATCCCTATGAAAGCTTCATGACAAATGCAAGCTCTCCAGAGCACAGAAAGCCAGCTTTCTGTAAAATATCCACTCTGATCTTAAACTAATGCAAGAAACCATGTTTTCAGTGTTCTGTGAGGAAAATCTAAGCCCTGAAGTGCGTCAGAATTTAAAATTGCACTGGGATTTTTGTGGGACTTTTTCTCTTCCAGAAGGGCTCTATAGCCAAGGAAACCAATAACATTTTGCTGGACTAAGTTTGTTTGTTTTGAACTGGGCTGATTCAAACAGTAAACTTCACAACTTTGTTTTTTCTTAACTGTGTTGCGCATGTTTTGCCAAGTATTCTTGCTGATAATCAAAGCAGTGATCTCTCCTCAGAGTCTGCTGCGAGGCCAGTTTCCACTGCAACTCTGTAGATGCTCAACCAAAGTATATGTTTCAGTATAAGACAGCAGATCTGAAGCTGAAATCTTTGTCTATCAGAAGCAGGTGCCGCTTTATCTCAGGCAGTCTGATTCCAAACACCAACCCTTGCATGGCTGGGGCCCTGGGATGAGGTGATGTGATGCAGATGAGGTCAGTGGCAGCTGCCCTTAAAGGATGGAACTGCAGGTGTTGACCATCTTATTTAAAAAGACAACTGAAACCCTTTTGGCTGCAACAGGATATTTTCTTTTTTTTGTTTGGTGGAAAGGGAAAAGGCTGGGGAGAGCTCTTGTTAGTTTGCTTTTAGTTTTATAATAAAAATTATTTCCGTGTAACTTGCTCAAACTGTAAAGGTGGGACTATTAGCTGGGAACTCTTACCTATATTGGGTCAAAAGGCAAAATTGCAACAGGACAAAAATAAGGTTTAGATCC
Source organism: Pseudotriccus pelzelni (assembly GCA_035584735.1). Classification (NCBI taxonomy): domain Eukaryota; kingdom Metazoa; phylum Chordata; class Aves; order Passeriformes; family Tyrannidae; genus Pseudotriccus; species Pseudotriccus pelzelni. The sequence continues at coordinate 104,799,539 of JAWMRA010000113.1, forward strand.
AAGAAACATTCTAAGATTTTTACTTTTTTTTACCTTGAATTTAGTGTTAAAAATTAAAATATTGACATTGTTCTCCAAGGGAAAGGTTCCATCTAGCTATGAGTCACTAATTGATCAGTATTATGTTCTGATATACTGTTTATAAAAAATAAATTGATGTCTCTGAAACTCAGTGCTTCAGTTTGGTTTATTGAACAGAGGGGTACGCCTGGTATTTCTGAACAGTTCCACATTAACTATCATTCCTGGAACCTTATTGATCCATTCAAGTTTCTTTACTTAAAAAAAACCCTCCATTTTTTCTACATGGATCAGATTTTTTGGCCACAGTATATTTCCTGCAATGTATTATCTGCTTTATCAAAGGGAGACCTTAAACATTTAACTTTAAATATGAATGTTTTGGGTCAAACCAACAAACTAGTACTGCCAAAACTCAAGAAAGTCTGTGTTGGATCGGCCTGAAGCAAAATTCTGAGCTTTGGTTTTCCCAATGGAATTTTTTTTTTCCCCAGTAACTTTGAAATTTACTTATGGAAAAGTGAACAGTAGACTAACAATAATGGCTCATGAGCTCTCATGTAAACTATGTGTATGAACTACCCAGGCATTGGATTAAACTGTATTAGAGTTGCTATATGCCCCTGGCAACTGTGTGTGTGTGTTTATACTTAAATATATATATATATATATATATATATAAGGTTTTATGATACTTTTTCTAATTATTAAGGTTAAGTCACATCATGGACAAAAAGGCCATGTGTGTCCTTGTAAGAACACAAAGGAATAGAACCAGGACTTTCTCATTTATTTTGAAATGAGAAACTCCACCAAAATTTTGTTGGATAATTTATCATGCTGACATTACCATTTCTGAAATGTTTTATTTTCATAAAAGACTTTTAAAACCAGTTTTTATCTCCCTCTTGGTAGCAAAAGACACTCTGAAACTAGTGAATGTATGTTAGAAAATGTTTACTTGAACTTTCTAAAACAAACTGTTCATCTTGGGTGTAACAGAAATGCTCTTTTTTATATTACTGTTCCCATGTCACTCTACAGCAACTGGCCAACCAAAACACCTACTTACAAAGATGAACTATACCATTGCAATCTCCTTGGCTACTCTACCATTGAATTTCAGTCGATAAATTTGCATTTAGCTTATAATTTGTTCAATATGCCTTACTAATTTGGCAATATTTATTTTGGCACATGAAATAGAAGGCAGCTGCTTTAAATGTCCTGCTAAGTTCTTTGTTTTGTTTTGAGAAGTTCCTTTTTTTTTTTTTCTTTCTTTTTTTTTTTTTCCTTACCCCTTTCTTTTTCCTTCATAAAAGGATCTAAGATACGAAAAAGCTCCAGTGTCGTGGACAGGGCTGAGTTTCCTGTTTATGAGTCACCATAAATATGAAAGGTGCTGGTTGACATTTCTCAGCTGAGGGATTCGACACAAGTCTGTGTTGAGAGCAAATCCCCAAGCAGGGTGGTCTTGCTTTGACTTGTCGACCTTGTACATTGTTGAACAGAATCACTTTTAAAGAACAGTAGTTAAAGGAAAAGTCAGCTTCCCTAGCAGCTCTTCTTACTGTTACTCTATTTAGAAAAGAGTGTTATTGTATCTTTGCTGTGTAGGAGTGATTGTTGAATCATGGCTTTTAAAGAGAGAGAGCAATTAGCAGCATATACTCGGATTTATTCTTGCAGAGCTCCTAATTTCTCTCATTTCCTAGTGTTTTTGTATTCTTTCTCAAAACTTAAGTATCCAAAACATTGTGTAACTGCTGCTAGTTGGCAACCAAGGTAAATACAAAGGAGATTTTTTCTGTATTTTGTGGGCACACCTGCCTGGTGCGTCTCTCAGCTCCATCAGGCCTTTCATTAGAGGCATTTCTTTAGCCAATTAATTGCAGGTGCAAGACGAGAACGCAGATATGGCTAATGTCTGCTGAAAACACAGAGCTAGATAGAGGAGGTGTTGTAAATCGTATACATGGAGGTTTGTGCTAAGATATGACTGAGCCATAAATCAAGTGTAAGTAAAGGAATGTGTCACTGGTAAGAGTGCCACTCCAACTGCTCGCTCTTCAGGCTGTGCAAGAGACAAATTGCTGTGAGTGAGAGCAAGTTTTCTATCTAAACTCCAACATTCTTGGGTTTAGCATTAAATAGCCCTGGGGAAGTTCCCTTTGTGGCAGAATGATGCTGCGATATATCAGCAATGAAATCAGCAGCAAGTATAAAACATGCAAGAATATGTGTGTGAAGATACATTAAGCTCCGAGCAACACTTTTTTAATGCAAATGTGAAAGGGAATGTTTTATGTCAGTGCCCACAGCAGCAAGCAAAAGGTACTTACAGGACTTTCACATTATTTGGTTTTATTTTAAGTGTTCCAGGAAAAAAAGCCAAGCATGTATTTTCAGTCAACCACACATTGACGGTGAACAGCTCTCTAATAAGAATAAAAATTGGAGACTGGGAAATTAAGAAGGTGAAATAAGGAGGAAGAGGTGGAAATAACTACCTATGTAAAAAAAGATTACAGAGAAGATAAACATGCAGGAGTGTGAGGAAAACTGTCTTGGAGTAATGACTGGCAATGACTAGCAACAGCCACAGTTAACTTTTCTAATTTCAGAAAATTAACTTTATTGTCTTTTTTTGAATTTGATTAATTTTAAATAGATATTTTGAACAAATTATATATTTAAATTTTATATACACATTCAAATTAAAATTTAAAGTACTGTGAGTATTCAAATCAACATTTAAAATTCAAATATCATAAATATATGTATTATAGTATATAATGTGTTATATATTTATTAATATAAAGATATAAATATTTAATATTCAAAATAAAATCTAAAATGGAAACGTTACTGTCTATCAGTAAAGATGCAAGTTTTCTGCCTTTAATTACAAGCAGCTTTGGAGGACCTCTTTTTTATTTTCCTTTTCTTCTTTTTCTGCCTGGAGTATGCCAACTAGCATCCTCAGGTGATATTCCGAAGAGCCAAGGCTTTGTTTCTCACTTTTCCAACATATGGCTGAATCGCTAAAGCAGCAAAATATTATAAACTTATTCCTGATCTTACCTTTCTTATTTACACTTGTACATTAGATAAACATAGTAAATTAGCATAGCTGAGCAAGAAATAGAAAAAAATATCCAAACCCCCTTTGGATGTTCATTTGACGTGTATAGCTTAGATCCATCAAGAACATAGAAATATCATGACACCTGATTGGTGTCATAAGTCCCTTCTACTGTGTGATACATGAACTGTGTTCCACCTATAATCATTCTTAGGATAATTTTTTGAAAGTAAAATTATCTTTCTGGATAAATGTTCACAGAGTTTAGACAAGTGATTTTAATGGTTTCTGGAGTGGGACGAATGAGAGAAGGTTCCTTATTTTCCTGCTTTTTTTTTTCCTTATGTTCCCTAATAAGTCAGCTTTTCTCCTCACTGTTACATATTTTTGTTTATAATACCTTAAATGAAATTATTTTAAAAATATTAAATTAAGAATTCAGCAATATCAAGGATTCTTTCTTCCTCGTGTGATTGAAAACAAGTACTCAGTGAAAAGGTGCCAGGGTCAAATATCTTGACTGCCAACATCTGCCCATGTCAAGACAAAATATCTCAGGACACTTTCATATTTTGAAAGAGGTAATCTGTTTTTCTTTCCCAGCTTTGGCCCAAGTCTTGCTTTGATTTATAAAGCCTGAGTAAGTGGGTAATATTTTTACACATATTCCTGCAATATATTCACAGCACAGGAGAAAACATGTTATTCAAACCAACAAAAGACTTCCAGTTTTGCCCCAAAAGGGCATAATTGGCCTTTAACCTATTTTGGGGATCTAGATTGCTATTCACATTCCTGTTGTCCACCAGGTAGTGAGAATAAATTAAGAGCAAAAAGCTGAGGTTATATTTACGTGGAAGCTCCTTGGTTTACATAGGCCCATTATAAAAATAAAAAAACTTTCAAATTAATTATTCTGTCTTTCATACCGTCTCTGACTATGTTCCGCTAGCTAAATGTAAGGGGTATTTTAATAGAAATCATAGTTAAATATTGCTAGCTTTGTAACTGGAATGTAACAGTCTTCAGTTTCTAATATCTGTTATCTGAAGATAACTCATTTTGTTCACCAGTCATTTTATTCCATATAATGAAATCCTGTATTAACTAATTCCAGGTAAGAGAAGAGTCAAATGCCAGTGAAATCTGAAATATACTGCCAATAAAGCTGATTCCATATAATCTATTTGCATTCCTTATTTTATTGGCCAAATTGTGGCTCCTGTGAAATAAAAGAAAAACTTCCCACAGCTGTGGAGTATTTCCTGGGTTTAAGATATTAGTTCAAGTTTTTTACAACTCTTATCAGCTGCTGAATTGAGCAGAAATACAATATGGATAGGATCCTGCAAATAATTCAGGGAAATTATTCAGAGTAGTTTCTGATAGCACAATCCTAAAGAAACAGAAAATACATTTCTTTTGATGGTCTGACAATGACAACATGTAGCTCTGGATCCCTGCATGCTCTATTGATATGACCCATAAAAGGCCCATGGTTCCATCTCTTGTTTGTATTCTTCATTTTATTATCATTCTCTCTCTAAGGTCAGCGGTGTTGGTCTCCCAGAGACCATTAGCATGCTTTTGCTTATTTAATTCACTAACTGCTGAAGTACATGCTGCTTTTAGTGGCACTCATACAACTCCAAGCACTGAAAGGTTTGGTTTCATGTACTTGAACTCAAGTGACACAAATATTTCAGTGGTGAATCAATACTGGGAAAGAATGGTCAGTAAGGTAGGGAGTGTTTATAGAAGATGTTTCATCACTACTAGTAAAACATGTCTTATTGTTAGTTCAGGAGGTGCTGGTATTTAGCTCTTTGAAGGAGGCTTCTGACAAGCCAACAACTTTCATCCTGCTAGTAAAATAAAATTTAAAAAATTGCACAAGGTTAGAAATGTAGCTTTTTTGCAAAATGTCTGTGGATTAACCATTTGAGAATTCTGATTTCCATAAAAAGAGACAACTGTTCTCTCACAATGAGTGATACTAACTATATAGAAATGTTTATCATAAAGTATATTTGTCTATTCCATTTGACCTGCCTAATAAATGAATATTTGACCCTTCCCTGCAAAAGACATGTAGTAACATTTCTAGGAGCACCTTGAAGTCTAGCTGGAACAGGAACAGCATTCCTGTTTACCAGCTCCAAAAACAGGCTTCTCCTGCTACATTTATAATGAAACGTCACTAGCTGTTATTGCAGTTCTGATTCAGAAATGGCGTTTGAGAAAATTTGTTCTGCTCTGCAATAACCATTTCCCTACCATATTAAAAAAATCCATATAAATAATTCTGTATCAAAGACAGCTATCTACATTTTTTGCAGAACTTCTTCAAATAACATGACCTTTTCTATTTATTGAGAGTAGATAGATAAAAAAAAGGGAAGCAATGTTATAATTTTTTTTTTTAATTGAGCATTACACCTGGACTGAATGAATTAGGCTGAGAGGCAAATGAAAAGCTATTTTTGGTTTCCTGTTAGCACCACAAGGAACTGAAGCCCTTGAAGCACACTTGTGGCTAATCTTGGGTAATATAGCTGGCAGAGGGACCAAAAGAAGATTACAGTTATAAAAACACAAGAAGGCCTTTGCCAAGAAATGCAAACAAAAAGGAAATATTTTAAGAAAATAAACAAAGCTACTGAGTAAAACATACACAGAAAGGAAAAAGGGAACAAAAGAACATTTGAGTCTTGATGTCTTAACATTTTGTGGCAACATATGTGATAGTCCTTCCAGTGTGTGAAAGAACGTTACAGCTGTGTAAGCTATGAGATATCCACACACGCCTTGAGATCAGCAAGCCATCAGGAAAGCCCACCTAGTTTGCCAGCTTTGCAGGTCTTCTCCGGTTCTACTAAAAATAATAAGTTCCATCCAGTCCCATCCATGTGATTGCAAAAGCTACCCAGAGAGTCATGGGGCTGTTTGCATAGGCTGCTTTAAATAGAAGCCCCTATTCTTTTTCCAAGGTGCAATGGTTTATAACAATTTCCTGCGGCTATAAAATGTGTATTTTAAAAGAAGACAATCTTCTTCTGTTCTACCTAACCTCTCCTATTCTAGTCTTATTGTGGCTATCTGCCAAGGATCAGCAAGTGGCTATTAGAAGCAGAAGGCTATCACAAATATTCAGTCAATTGCACAGCAGCCATGACAGGTGAATAGTATTATATAGTTCACTAAGGGGAGAATCAATTTAGCAAATATTATGGCCAAAAAAATGAAATACACTAGAGTGAGAATCCTCACATGCCAAATGCTCTATTCATCTCCATGGTGATGCCTTCCAGATCATGGCTATACCATCAGAGGTTGATCTGGAGCCCTGTCTCAGGCTGTACACGTTGTCTAGACACTGCTTTATGCTGTAGCTTCTATTTAGAGCAAGCCTTGTTCTCCCAGATTCACTCCTTCTCTGGCCCTGCAGGCACAACAGACTCCAGCTCATAGTCTCAGTCTATGTTGGTGTAGGCTGGACCTCATCTGCTGGAGGAACTGTACAGCATCCATGTCACTGTGGTGTGACTGAAAATTTGCACTTTTTCTCCAGAAACCTATAAAAAAGGCTTTCAAAATAAAATGGCTTTAAAAATAAATTATTCTAATTGAAGATTCATAATCAGTATCTTAATCTTTCATTTTTCCGGGCTATACACCATAGAATATCAAGCCAGGATGAAAGAATGAATGAAAACAGACTGCAATTAAAGACAAAATATTTCTGTAACTGCTGCTTGCTTTAATTGTATAAGGATTAACACAGAAGCTTCTTTTTAGTGTCTTCCAAAAAGATTTTATTTTTTTTTATTTTGTCATCTTTGCAGCAATTTATTAAAAGATTCCATTATATACACATTATTTCAGCCAGTTGGGTTTTTTTGGTGGTTTTTTTGTGTTTGGTTTTTTTTTTTTGCAAGGTAACTCACAGATGGTTTAAGTTCCTACTTGCTCAAGACTTTAGAATTCTGAAAAATTATCTGCTCTCACTATGCAGTACAGGATATCTTACAGCTCTGATGTAGTGGAGGTCCTTTAGAGTTATCGAAAAAACAGCTGAGGAATGGCATTATCAAAATCTTTGTAGCATAGCCAAAGAAAATGAGACAGAGAGAGGAAAAACAACTTTTTGTATATCTGTATCCTATTCTTTATTCTGGTACTCTTTCTAAACTATAAATGAAGTTTTGTGATATAACAGTAGGAGAAAAGTAGTGCCTGAAGAGGCACTGCCTTTATGAGAAAAGATCAGCACAAGTGTGTCTTTAACTTTATGTAAACATATCCTTAACATTCCTTTTTTTTTTTCATGGACTGAATGTCAAATTTTAAATACAGGATATTGTAGTCAAACCTGGCAGATAGCTAGAAGAACTGGGAATACAACAGGGTGATCTGGGACTAGTGAGACCTATTTCTCTGTCACATATTTTCCATATGACAGCCACAGACATCTTTGTCTATGTTGATTTAGTTTGAATTTTCTTTCAAAAAAACATTCATTTTAGACTAGATTTGTAATGAATTTACTATTATGCAAAGTTGAAACTATGAAATACTTCTTCGCTGCCAGAGAATGGAAGGTTAAGGCTGGATTTTCTGTTTTATTAGAGGCTTCCCATTGAGGAATTGTTTTGCTCATGTGGGATTTTTCCTGTGAATTGAGGGTAACAACCCTCCTCTGCCTCACAAGGAGAATAAAACCACTGAAATACAGAGATACTAAATTTAAATGACAATTAGAAGCTTAAAAATTCATATATCAGTTTAATTTCTTCTCATTTGTCATTAATTTGAATGTATGAGGTTTTTATACTTATGCAAGAGTAAAATTCAGCTGCCTAAGCCCAAGCAACAAGTAACACTTTAGCTTTCCAAGCTTTTTGTAGACACCCAACATATGTGACATATGCCAAGGCTGGCAGATGCCTTGTGGAGCTTACAGGTTATTCATGCCCTTCAGGACCGACAGACTTGCAGGTTGTCACAGGGCATCTCAGATGGTGTGGAATGCAATCCTGCTCTCCACAAGCAGCAACAGGTCCTCGAGTCCCCAGCTTATCTGTGCACTCCTGCCTGGTGGCCCCTCAGCCTCCGACTGAATCTTGCCCTTGGGTAACTGTGAGCCCTGAGAAAAGTACTCCTATTTACTGACAACAAGGTCCTTACGCTCAAGCACATGAAGGTCTGGAGTTTTAAAACTTTAGCCTGCAGGAGGAAGGATGGTCAAATCTATCCACATACATATGTGCAGAATTTACCCAAACTGCCCTTACTCTGAACTTGGCGCTGTCATAGGTAAGTGGTCAGGATGTTGGAAAAGAGGTTTAGTTAATGTAACAGGTATTAATTCACAAGTCCATATACTTTACAGTCAAGAAGAATGTTTATCAGTACCTATCATAGCGATCTTAGATTATTTTTTGTTGTTGATGTTTGCAGTTACAGCAGACATACAAAGTCCTACTAAGGTCAGTAGGATTATTTCAAATTTCACTAAAGGCTGAGGAGAAATATTTCAGCTGTGGCCCTAAATCAGACCTGCTGATATAATTTCATTTAGCTTTGTGCATAACACAGATCCAGAGTTCTTTTCCAGCTTATAATTTCTATTTTAGACACAGTATATTTTTTGAAGAGACTGTTCTGAACTTACCAAATTTCAAAAGATAAGACAATTCATTGCTTCTTTAATTAAATTGCACCAGGTTAATGATTCTCACTGTCAAAAATGTTTGCTTTCTACTGTGAACTTAAGTTCAGCATAGAAAATGTTGGATAAGTTGTTCCTTATTAGAAATCAAAATCTTTGCAAACACTTCACACTCATAAGCCTCAGTCCTCTATTAAATTGTCTCAGCTTCTTCAGTGTCATTAAAAAAACATGTTTTCCAAACCTTGAAATTTCTAACCTTACTTTTATAGAATTTTTTTCAGTTTGCTGACAAGACTTTTAACTCCAGGCACTAGGAACTTGATTAATTTTTTTGTTTGTAGTACTCCTACAGAAGCTTTACCTGTCCCACCTGGCCTTTAGCTGCAATTCCAGAAGGAAAAAAGTCGCCTTTAGATCGCAGGCTACATTTGTTACTCCTGGATGGACATCTGAGATACACTAGATATTAGTGGCTCAAAAGCCATCAGGTGCCTCTTTTTGGGCAACTTCCTAAGCCAAAGAATATTGAAAACTGCCTTTGCTTCCCAGCTACATCTGAACAAGGGCTTGACTGGCTACCTGTAATGACCAAAAGTTTCTGCTTTGGTAAGTACCTTTTGAAAGAGACTCTCAGTTTCACAGCTGGAATTCTCATTCTGTTGTTTCAATAGCTCAACTTCACTAGGAAAATTATCTTAGACCAAAATCTTACTTGGAAGATAAATTATCTATTACTATTGTTTACTTACCTTTCTAGTATTTGCGGCACTCAAAGATTTCATTGTCAACAAATACAGGGTTTTTTTCTTGCATATTTCTGGTTTGCTTCATTTCAGGACCACTAGTTCTTACCCTGTTCTAAGTGGACAAGGAGAACAAATTATTACCCAATTCTTTGAAGCACAATTGTACATATTTCAGCACTGTTATCATGTCTCCCCTTCGTCTTTTCTTCTCTAGACTAAACAAACCCTCTTCTCTCAATCTCTCCTCAGAGGTCATATTTTCTAGACCTCGGACCTCTGTGTTGGACACTCTCTAATGGCTCAATGTTCTCCCTGATGTGTGGGTTCATAAAACCCAGAAAAAATTTAGAAAAGGCTTAACAGTGTTGAGTAATGGGATTACAAGTCTTACACTGAACTTATCTTATGTGTACTCTTTATATATGATTCTTTCCTTCTTTTTTTTTCAGAAGACTATGACATCATGTTCCCAGCATCTCCTACTGGAGATGGCCAAAACCAGACTGTAAAAGTATTTTAAGATGGAGTAAAATGCCAGCTGAGAATTTTTATTAGCATTTGGCATTAGTATAGAGTTTACTTGCATACAAGACCATGAGCACTTCTCCTAGTATTGGAGTTACATTTTCATGATATTCTGGTTTTCTGTCCAAGGAAAATCATCTTCAAGAAAAGAAAAAAAAAAAAAAAAGCAGAAGCATTAATAGGGTTCAGTTACACTATAATTAATCTAAGCAAAATATCCTAAATATTAAATTAAAAAATTTCTATGTTTTTCCCTGAAAGTAACTTAACAACAAAATTTCCCCATACAGTAATAAGTATATTTGCATATCTCATATTAAATATTAACAAGATTTTTGCTTTGTTAAACCTGGTTTTTTTGTAAAACCTGGCATGTCAAAAAAGGAATAAGTTACTTTTATATATCACTGGTTTTTGAAACACTCTGGATCTGTTTGAACACATTTAGGTGATTGCAATAACTTTCATCTTGAATGAAATTAGGGAATAAATTTACTTCTGAAATTTCAATCTTTAAAGAAAAAAAAAAAGGAAATTAGCATATGGAGAAAGGGAAATTTTCTGTGGAATGAAAGGTCACTTATTCACCTACTCTATGTGTGCTGAGTTGTTTAGACCATTGTGCAGAACTGAAATGCAGCCACATTTCTACTGCATGTTTGTTGCAAACTCTCTGACATATATACTGTATTATTCTTTGTTCTTTTTTAACTACAGATTACTTTAAACATAATCTATGCACACATCATGAATACAGAAGAATTTGACTTGATATGTCTTTCCACAACTATTTTAATGTGAAATGGCAAGCTTAGCCCAGCACCCCTCATCCTTGTCCTTGAGACACTGATATTTAAGGATAACTATGACCATATGAGTAGTCCCACTAACTTCAGACAGGACTTTCAGATGCTCTGAAGTCACTTAACTCTGAGGAATGAACCTGCTACACACTGAACACTTTCTGGTCATGCTGAAAGTAGTGGAAGGTTGTTTCTTGATGTGCCAGCTGAGCCTCAGACTCTCAGTCAGGAGTCACTGTTCTGGATATAGAAATCCCAGTACCTACCATTCTGTATTAAAGCACAAATAAGTAACAAGAACAACATACACATGTGTTTTGCTTTAGCTTTTAGTCACTTAATGCAAACTGTGCTATTAGTAAGCAAGGATTTCTGGTTTCTTAAAATCATAGGATTTATAACATGCGTTGCTTCCTCTGAATTTTTAGAAATGAAATTACAGAAATTATATTACAATTAGTCTCAGTTCAAAGTTCAGATACACCTGAATTAAGGCATCTCTTAGGACATTAAGGAGATTATTACAATAGCAAATAAGAGACCATCTCTGAAGCACAAAAGATGCTGGACTTCTGAGATTCTATCCACTTACAAGTAATTATAAAGTAATTATACTTGCAAGTATGAACGGATTACAAACCACTGTTTCTCCAAGTAAAGTTAGACAGTACCCTTGATCTCTATCAGTAAGTCTTTTTCTGTTAACTAATAACACATTGTAGCCAAACCTTTCACTGCCATCTGTTCAAATGGAAACATGTGGTATTAGCGTTCTAATACTGTGCCCTTGCTAAAGATATACCTTAGAGATTTCTTTTGGAAAACTTCATCATTAGCAAACAATTTGTGGGCAGTTAATTTGCTCCCTTGCTGGGCTTTGCATTCCCACGTGTGAAATGTGCTATTCTGATGGTAATGTTAAACTAAATGTATGTACACAGGATCATATTTACATAATATGGATTGTATTTACTCTGTGGGAAACTTGACTGTCCTGCAAAATACCATTATTGAGCAGAACAGAGAGTATTTGAATTTATTTTTGTTGTTCTTGAGCTCTTCCTGTCGCATTCAGTGGCAGAACGAAACGTCCTCTTCTTGCATCGGTTCAGGCCTTATTACATAGTAGAAATTAAAAACACCTTCAATACATGCAAACACACATGGAGCCACACACACTCGTCTTGCAGCATAGATTCTCAGGGGGCCATGCTGATTGAAAAAGCATAATATATTCACACTATAAACACGTTTCCTTTTGTTTTTTGTTTGTCTTTTTTTTCTTTTTCCTAAAAATCACAAAACATACTATTTTGAGAACATCTTCAAAAACGAATGCCAGCTTATGAGACACTTATGGTGAACAATGTGTTTTCTCAAGCAGCAAAGTTCTTCTCCTGGGAGTATGGCCATCAGAGTTTTACTAATTATCTTAGGAGTTGAATAGGTAGAGCAATAAATATATTTTGTGATCAAATGTGATCAGTAGTAAAAGCTATTCATTTTGGCATCATACAGCTTAAGTGACAACGTCTGACAGAAGAAAATGAAGATTAAACAATGAATACAACCTTTCTGCAAAAAAGCAGTTTTAAGTTCTTTAAGTGTCACTGTTAAGTCCTTGATTTAATAGAAAGGAAATATGTTGTTCTTCAGACTCTGAGATTTGTAAATTAATTCAACAAATCACCTGGTCATTATCAAACCAGTAGTTCAATAAACTGAGAAATTATTCAAAACTTCTTTAAAACTTCTGTAAGTTAAAGTTCACGGAATAAGTGCCACAACTACACTTAGAGTTCTTAAGTTCTTGCCTTCCAGTTCTACTTCATATGAAGAGCATATGAGGCAATGCAGCCTTTTCTTCTATGTCAAATGTTTGGGCCCAGCCCTGCACTCACCAAAACACATGGGCATTCATGCTGGTCATGGGAGATGCAAAACAGCCTGCACTCCTGAATGGAAACTATTGATAGCAGGGCAAAATGAAGGAAGAAGTATAAGAAGACCAACCTGCAGGAGTATTCCTTTTGTTGCATCTTAATTCCATTTTCCAGCAATCAATAGCTTAGAGGCATCCTGAGGGGCAGGTCTATAGCCACATTTCCAAATCTATTTCTTCTAATATTTTTAAATAGTTTTTAAACCTCTCTATGCTTTTTATTTATCTGTACTATTTATATACAACATTGAGTTCTATGGCTTAAATACAAGTTACAAGGCAAAATTTTTCATTGGCAGCTTTTGTTACAAGTTCATGATATGAAAGCAGGACATATTCTTACTTGTCATCCCTGGAACTTTCTAATAGAAAACTTCTACAGATTATGGTTTCAGAAGAATAATCATAGTTTTATAAGGTCTCCCATAGCCTTCCTTTTATAATATTGCAACTCTGAGGCAGCAAGATTTCAACTCACACAAATTAGATGGCACATGCTTCTCTAATGAGGTGTCACACATAAGCAACCTATCTGGAGAAAATTGTCCCTGCTAAGGCAGGGGGATTGGAACTAGGTGATCTTTAAGGTCCCTTCCAATCCTAACTATTCTGTGATTCTGTGATTATTTTGCCACTTCCTTGCTGGCTGGTTCCTGCCCCTGCTATGTTTGCCAATTAAGCTGTGCTTCCTTCACGCTTGGCAGCTGCACTCTTATCCATCTGCATGAAAATGCTTCTTGTTTTCGGTAACGTATAAAGTCAAGTTGCAACCTTACATTTTAAGGTACTGTAACATTCAGTGAAAGGAGCATGTTGCTGGGAACACATTCTTCTTCGTACAAAGGGTGTGGTTTGGGGAGTTTACATGAGAATATGAAAATAGTCTTTTTATGAATTCAAGTTTTCTTAATTAAAGAAATATCTCAATAAATGCACAAAATGCAAGGTCTTGCAAAGAATTGAACTAACCGCCTTTAGTGAATACAATTTCTGCAACTTTTGCACATGAGGTTCTCTTGTTTTGATTTTAAAGTGATATTCTTGACATTTGCAAATAGAACTTTTCAGCAAAAGCAACAGTTGAAAAAGCCACATAGTTCTCAAAGTTGAGCTGACCTAACACAATGTTAGACTGAAGTTACATTTACATGACATGCTGTTTTGTTTGTTTTCAGTGGGGTTACCATCTTATAACATTTGGAAATGATAAAAGGATAAAGTGAGGACCCCCTGTCTGTTTATACTAACACTGTATATTCATAAACAGGAACAAATCAGTGAGTACAAATACTCTTAATTGTTTTATGGTTTTATTTATTTTTACTACATTTTATGTATCCCAATGAGAAGCACTAAGTTATTAATCATGTAGTAAGCCGTATTATGTATTAACAGAACTGTATGTAAAAAACGCTTTCCAGTTTGCTTGGCTGACAGAAAGATTAGTCTAAATTATCTGCAAAATAATTCCACTCCTAGTATTTATCATAAATGGGCTAATAGCATCAGTGTAGTAAGTATTTATGGTATTTTTTAAAGTCATTTGTCATCATATAGTATATATAACAAATAATGAAGATCAGAAATATTTCTAAAATCTCAAAATCCTGCAATTCTGGCACCATTCTTAGAACAACAACTGGGCTGAAACCTAAATCAGCCTTTGGGGCATTCATAACCTTTTTCAGGAGACTGTGGAAAGAGGATCATAATGTAGATCAGAGAATCTATGCTGTCTTTGTGAGCAATATTCAGTTAGGTGAAGAATCTTCACATGTTAAGAATAAAATTTAATCTGAGAAAGAATATACTGACAATCCTCTGTGCATGTGATGGAGATAGACTGGTGATAATTATAAGTGCACTAGAAATGGGGTGGATTTAGCTAAACATGAGAATAACAGTTTTTCATTCCTTAAGCTCCATATTCTGACCTTGACCATATAGGAATTTGCAGTGTTTTATTTAAAACAATTTAGTATAATTTAATAAATCACAAACTACTTCATATAGGAATAATATCTGTTCAGCTTTTTAATCTATTGTCCCAGATCTTCAGGCATTGAGGTGCACAGCAATGACTTTTTAACAGTGAACAAGAAAACTTTGTAAGAGCTTTGATATAAAGTAGGGAAGGAGCAATACTGAAACAAGATGAAAACTCAGGATTGCTTTTAGAAAATGTAAATGTAATCTCACAGAACATTAAAACAATGAGGATAAACAACCTTTCCTGTTGGCAAACCTCTGTTGGATCTTTAACAAGAAGATAGCTGGACCTCATTTCTATGAAATGCTCTCCAATTTTCGCTAGGTGTTGGAATTGTTTTTTCGAAAAGAAAGATGCTTTTTTATTTCTTGCACACTAACATTGTGGCCAATTGAAAGAAGGTAATCATCACAAAGTGATTTGTTTTGAGAAGAAAAGAATTCTATGTTTGGGTGTAGAGTGGAAAATCACATTTTTATAGCTCTGACTCATTACAATGTTTGATCATTCAAACAGAGTAAAGGATCATTTACTGTATGACAGAGCCAATTCTTACTTCAGAGGTATGGAATAAATTTATTCTTGTCTGCCTGGGTAATCAAGGCATCTGTGATGCCCTCATCACTGTAACACTGGCAATAGTGTTTTCTGCCTTTTTAGGTTTTTTTCTAAAACTTATTTACCTACAAAATCATTCTTATTTTGTCATCAAATTGTGCATTTTAAGTATATCTTCAAATCATTAGATTTTGGTATCATCACTGGTCAAGTAAAGTGAGCATTTATGATAATTTAGTTTTAAAATATTGTGGATGAATTTCTGAATATAAATATTTAAGGAACAAAAGCAGATGAGATGATTCCAAGCAGTTACAGATTAGCATTGCAAGAAAATGTTAATTTACATAACAAGAGTTATCAAATAATTTGAGAAAAAAACAACAAAAACTAAAATAATTTGAGAAGTTTAACTGTAAGCTATTTATTTAGCTTCAAAACAGACCATAAAGAGTATATGAATCTCATCTCTTTGCTTCCCATGTAAGAGAGAGGTTCTTATTAATTACTGTACACAATCTTCAGTTTTATAAATACCTTTTTTCCTGAAGATATTTGGCTCATTTAGTGAACAAAGAAGTTCAGCTTACCTACATGACTGACAGTTTGCAATTTTTTACTATACTACAATAGTATAATTTCTTTTTCAGTTGACTGTTTAAGTAATACAACCCTAGTTAAAATGGGAATTTAGAAGTCCTGACCAAAAATTAAAAAAAAAAAGAATTTATGTCCTGAAATCCTTTCCTTCAAGAGTCCTTGCTGGAAAAGCAGTGCATGCATGTCTGGGATGCTGCACAGAGAAAGCAGTGCATGCATGTCTGGGATGCTGCACAAAGCCTGTGTGAAATGTTGTTTCCACCACTGCCAGATCCACTGCAGTGGGCTAAGCGAAGAAGCTCTTCAAAGACCAAGAAAAGCATCACCAAGCAACTGCCTTTCCACATCAGTGAATAATGTTCTCTTATTTCAGTAATGTGTGCCTATTTGTGTTTGCTATTGGTCCTTTGAACTAAAGATGCAGCCTCAGGAAACAATGCTGTACGGTGCAGAGATTCTCAAAGAAACACCGGCTTGAGGGAAGGAGAGTTTCCCTGACAGACCTATGGTTGAGGGTGGGAAGCAGAGCTCATTTGTTTGGGTACAGCTCAGGGTGACCTGGGCAGCACTACCTGCTCCGTGATGATCTGCACTGGCTCACATAGAGGTGACGAGGGGAACCTGTTGTGGTCATCCTTCCATGGAACTTGGATGTCACTTCTGCTAGCAAAGAAAGGCGTGACACCTGATACAGACAATTTTTTAGATGATTTCACAGTGTCGGAGTTATGTAAAAGTGCCTTGATTTTAGCAAATTTGAGCCAGCATTACAGAAGTCCTGAATTCATTTAAAGAAGATACTGGTTCTGACCTTCTGATTTCCTAATAGCTAAATTCCATCGGAGCTGCTTCTGATTTGCAAGGGTATATTAAGTAAAGGAATCAGTCTATAGCTGTGCCTCCCAATCTCTCTTGCACATCTTTGTACCTTTAAAAATATTTGTGTTTTTTAAAAACAAATTCCACTTGATTTTGGAAGGAATAAAAAGTTTCCAAAACACATTATTCCTCCAGACTTATTTTGTTTCCAGTAAATGTAGAACAATGTTCAGAATTCAACTGAAATAGCATTTCTTATTTGAAAAGGATGCTTACATTGTTATATGCAGTGTTGAGTCTGTATAATAAGAAGTCATGAATTTTGCATCCCTTCTCTCCACTCTGGACCCACTCCAACAGGTCCATGTCTTCCTTGTGCTGAGGACCCCAGAGCTGTATGCATTACTCCAGGCAGATCTCACAAATGCAGAGTAGAGAGGCAGGATCACCTCTCTCAGCCTGCTGGCCACACTGCTGATGCAGCCCAGGATGTCATACTGGTACAATAGTTACCTATTCCTCAATATCTCACTGGTATAGGTGTGACTGTATCAGTGCTTCTTACATATGCACATTTTTCAGCTTTTGCTTGCCCTTGATTCCCTTGTTACTCTTCCTAATAATATTCCACAGTGTTTAGCCTCAGTACAAGCAAATGATACCTCCACTTTGCAGCACACAAATGGCCAATTGTATTTATATTATTTTCCTTCACTAGCGCATTGCAAACTCACTTAAAATGCTGCTCTCCATGATTCTGTCTTTTTTTGATTATTAGGTCTAAGACAATTTTTCACATGATGCCTTTGTATATTTTCCAAAATGAATTTCATTATTCCTGTCCATCTCTCTACTATGTCTGCTGATCTGCTCCAAAACTTACTGAAGTCAGAGGGAGCCTTGGATCTGTATCCCGGTTCCTTTGTATTATCTGTCTTTCATCACCTTTTGCAACTCCACCCTCTTATTCATCATAGGGGACTTTCGTTAATGGGTGACTTAATTCTTCTAGATCATTAGTGAAAATGTTAAATAAACCCATACTGAATATGGAACCCTGAAGTACCTCACTAGAAAAAGACCTTCCCACAGATCTATACTTTAATATTTTGTCTTCTGCTTTTGTTTATAGTCCTTCAGGACTTTTCATTCCACAAGGTAAGGCTCACGCCCCAAAAAATTTAAATTAACTCAGTATTTTCTATCAAATAATTTCCACATCCTGGGCCAAGCTCTTCTCCAGTTATTCATGCCCACACTTCTTGATGTCAGCAGGATTACATGCAAGCAGGACATGAAAGAATCTGGTCTTTTTTTTTTTTCCCTATGCTTTCCTCTTAATCACAGATTTTAAGTTTTATTTTACAATAATCTGTAAGTTGAAAATCAGCATATCTGCTAGCTGCATTTTCTGTGAGCACATTGCCAACTGTTTTCCAAGTAGATAATCTGATTATGGCAACAGAAGATATTTTCTTCATCTCTAAAGTATGGGTTTAATTTATGATAAAGAACATGATGAAAGTCGTACTCCTTTTTTTACATACATGAGTAATTATATATATATACATGTATGCGTTTATTAGAAACAAAAATTATTCTTCTAGAATCTAATTAATTTTATGGCAATAAACATTTTTGAAGCTGAATTTATCTTTTGTGAGAGTGATGCCTACATTCACATTAATCAAAATTTGGAACTTTCTGAAGTACTGGAATGCAGCTGGATTTTTTTTCCCCAACTTCTTGTATGAGTTGGAACAACTTCATTGTCATATATGGATCTGACATACTGCAGAAGATGCATCTAGAAATATTTTAAGTGACAATCTGAGAGAAATGGAATCTGAGGCAGAAATCATAAAAATTACTGTAAGATCAGCCAACACAATGCCTTTTTAATTAACATCTTATCTGGATACTTCAATGGTATCCCCAATTAGTATTAATAAAACTTGTCTAAAAACCAGATCTAGCTGGAATAGCGGAGGAGCCTGTTGGTAAAGTTCCTAGGTCACTGATTAAATCCAGTACAAATCAGTAATGACTGAAATCTGTGTTTGGAAGCAAACATGGAACATTTTGATTGATTCAGCACAGCATCCAGTACAAAGGTGACAATATAATTAAAAAAGACATATTTAGAACTGTTGTCACCCTTGGGAATACCCAACAGAGCACAGAGCGTGCAAGGGACTTTCTTGTGATCACAACAAAGAAGTCATAAGTTGCAAGAAGAAAAATATCATCAAATAATCTTGCCCAGCTGTAGTCTGCTCTTTCTCTGCTGTGTTCATCAATGTTTATCAATTGAATTAGGTAAAGAAAACCACCATCTGTGGGTCTTCAAGGACACCTACCTCTCTTCCTTAATTACATAGGGAAATTAGTCACTCATTTTATGCAAACTGCTTTGTTAGGAGTCTTGAATTTGAGTGCAAATCATGTGCCAAAATTGGGGAAATTGAGTCCAACCTATAAAGTACGCTTCAGATATGTCTATTCAGATTAAAAGCCGCAGTCCCACAAGGAAATGCTTAGATTCTGTTTGGAACATTTCTGTTGTGTCCTCGGAATGGGACTAACTCAGAGGGATGGAATACAACACCACTTGGGCTGCAGAGGCCAACTCTCTCTGACTCAGTCCTACAAAGAGGCTGCTTTGCTAAGTCTGGCAGAGGCTCTTTGACATAACACTGACAACAGCCAGCTCCCACCCAAGGGGCATATAACCCAGCCCAGACCTGTCCAAACAGAGGAGAGAATCCAGGATCTACATCCATGTCGGACAAAAGTGGTGGGAGCCAACCAGTCCCGCTCTAGCAGAGTTCATTGACCAGCACTTGTGAAGTATTCTGAATAAGAGATGCCTCACCTTCAGGTCCACTTTGCATGAAAGATTCATGGGGTGAAGAAGAGGAAAGGCAAGTAGACCACTGTTCTTTCATGAGTTTAGTATTCACCCATTCAACAGGAAAAAAACCTGATTCTACTCACCACAGCCTGAATAGTTGTATTTTATGTTAGAAAGCCTTTCAACAAGTGATAGAATAAAAACAGACTGAAGAAAAGCTTTTCTTTTTCCTAGATGTCCTACTCATAAAGATCAACCTTATGCAAAAGGTGGATAAGCACCAACCTCTGGCACCATCACTTCAATCTCATTCTTCAGTTTTTAGAAGTGCTCACACACTTGTTGGGATGGCATCAAAATTTCACTGGCACAGAAATACAGACTTGGTTTACATCTTCCCAGACTAGAGCATTTGCAAGATGACCAAGAAGTCATGATATACCAAATTAATCTCTCATTGATTTTTTTAAGAAAAAGAAAAAAAAGTGTGTGAGAAAGAAAAGAAAGAGAAATAGAAAGAGAAACAGCTCCTGGAGCAGGTATAAGATAAATATACCAAAACCATAGACATGAAACAGACACTGATCAGGTACACAGCAGGAAGCCTGTTTAATGTCCACTTTGTACCTATTGCTTGTACAAATAGAAAGCAGGGGTTCAGACACAGCCTTCGCTTTACCTGCTCCGATATTGAACAGACCTGCTTTCCTACAGGAGACAAGAAGCAGTGGAAGTACAGGTGCTGAGAAATAATAGCCACAGGAAAATCCTGGACACACAAAATCAAACCAGTGAAACTTGGCTCTGCTGATCTCACATCTCGGAAAAGATCAATCCAATGCTTTATGCTCTACATCAGATGCAGGTATCCATATGTATGCACTTTCACACACAAGACACTATATATATACGTATGTGTGGAGAGAAAAGGATAGAAAAAGGAGTGCAGCATACAGCTAATGTAATTTTACTGATCTTGTTGGATTTCAGTGCTAGTTTGATTGTTTATTGCTCCTTTCTTTTATTCACTGACATCTTCCTGATAACAATACTCTAGCAATATATTACCTTTATAATTGAAATAGCTCGAAATGAAATTTCAAAAACTGCCTACCTTGTATCAGTTAGTTGTCCAGTGACTGTGGAGAAAGGAAACCAGAACTATGTATTTCAAGTAATGCCCAACACATGGCAAACATCAAGTGAGGAATGCAAGGACTATGCTGGTGAAGAATGCAATAAATATAGGCCAGATCATAAACACTGCTATAATAAGACAATTGAGGAAGAAGACTTGAAAAGATATAATTGATTTCTGTACCTTTTCTTTTGCAGGTTCTCCGGGAAATGGATAAGCTCAAAACCATCACCTCCGTGTCTAGTTTGACACAGGCTTATTGAGCTCAGTATCCGTGACTTTGAAAAAGGGAGAAATATTCTTTCCACAGCATGAGTTAATCTGCAGAATTCTGGCTTGTGTTATGCAGGAAATAAGAGTTAGATGTTTACAGTGCTACCTCTGGCCTTGAAAATCTGTTAACTTTGAAATGACCTGTGCTTCATATCATTTTGACATAGTAGTCCACACCTTATTTTGCTTCTGCCATCAACACTACTCACTAAGTCTGTTGTAGGGAGTTAAACTGCAGATATCACAGTGCCCATTCAGTTTTATACTTCTCAGTCCAAGGCTAATAATTCAGCAGTTCTGTCAAAGACAATTGCCATAAGAATTATATAACTTGCCCCTGGACTGTAAGATCTTCATGGCACGGTTGTCTTATCCTTTATTTCGTTATATTGTCAGTTTTCCTGAACACCAATAACAAATTTTGAATAAAACAGATTTTAATCCCCTTTCACTGGCCATATGGAATACTATGCTGACGGAAATGTTCACCCTTTTCACCCCTTGTGCAGTTCTGCTGATCTACAGAAGAATTTGAAGAGATCACAGAGTGGCTTTAAGCTAGTTGAACTGCATGACCATGCATCAAATTCCAGCTAGTGTGGATTGTAATTGCCAAAAGAAAGCTTTATACTGAAAAGGAAGGCAAAACTATCAGTCTGGTAACACGGATTCCTCTGAATCCAGAAGTTCAGCTCCAATGCTCCGACACATTTTTACAGAATCAACAATATTATTAGCGGTCTCCACTAATGATTTTACAGTATAGTAGCTTCTGACAAGCACTGACATTTTCTGTGAAGGTCCTGGTACCTTTAACCCTAGCCACAAGAATTTAATGTATTTTAGTTAGAGATTTCCAGTGACAAGATTAGGAAATTGGATAACTGGACTCTGCTTCAGCTTTCCACCTCATAACTGATTCTCTGTATGTGCTAAATGACAGTATTGTAAACTATCTGTAATAAAACTTACATAGAATATACATATAGAGTGAGGGTTAATTTTAATCTTTCTAAAATGCTTTGAGATCCTCAGATGAAGAGCAGTCACAATGCCTGGAAAATATCAAGCCTTTTCTATTCTTAAAAATAAGCAAAGAAATAGACAAGATATACTGCACGCAGAAAACACTGCCATACTTATTTCTGGTTTTACATATATAATCTTTTCCATCCAAAGACAGATGTCTAGTATAGGTGACATCAGGGAAGTTCCACTGACCTGATGGACTAGAGGTCAGATATACAAAGTTCATCATTCAATGTGATGTCATTTATACCCGACAGTCACAGAAAGAGTGAAATATCTGTGCAAGCAGGTCAATGCTTTCATATTATCTCCAGTTAAATATATAAAGTGAGTGAAGATACACATTCAGTGTGACATCTTCTGGAGGCCATCTACCGGGGGCCCCACCCCAGTAGGCTTATTTACCGGCTGGAGCAGGAAATTATCCTCTATACTCTCTAGGAATCTCCTAGACTGCCTCTTCTCTGCTGTGTTGAGTTTCCAGCAGACATCTAGCGTTGCCCAAAAGAACAAGGGCTGACAATTTTGAGACATATGCCAGCTGCTTGCAGAATAATTCATCGTCCTCATCATCTTGATTGGGTGGTCTGTAACAGACTCCCACCAGGATATCAACCTTGTTGGCCTTCCCCCTGATTCTGATCTGCAGGAACTCAACCTTATCACTGCTGACTTCAAGTTCTACAGAGTCAAGAGACTCTCTAACATACAGAGCACCCCCTCCACCTCTCCTACCCTGCCTATCCTTTCTGAAGAGCTTGTAGTCATCCATGGCAGCACTCCAGTCACACAAGTCATCCCACCATGTTTCCATGATGACAACTACGTCACAGCTTTCCTGCTGCACGACGGCTTCCAGTTCCTCCTGTTTGTTACCCATGCTGCGTGCACTGGTATACATGCACTTCAGCTGGGCTGCTGATTTCACTCCTACCTCTGTCTTTCCACCCTTAGGCTCATCTCTGGAGAGCCTGGTTTCAACCCCTTCCCCCTCCAAACCTAGTTTAAAGCCCTCCTGTTCAGCCCCGACAAATTACAGGCTAGAGTTCTTTTGCCCTTGCTAGATAGATGAAACCCATCTGACTCCAGCAGGCTGGGTACCACAGAATTTGCCCAGTGGTTGAAAATAAAAAAAATTCCACCTGTGGCACCAATTCTTTAGCCATCTACTGATAAGATGGGTCTTCCTACTCCTCTCTTCATTCGTCCCTGCTACTGCAGGAACTGAGGCGAACACCACCCGAGCTCCTGTCCCATTAACTAATTGACCCAAAACCTTGAAATCCTTTTTAATTAGCCTGGTACCTCTTTCATTAATATCATCACTGCCAGCCTGGACCACTAGCAGTGGATAATAATCAGAGGGGTGGATTATCTCAGGGAGTCTCCTACTAATATCCCTCACCCAAGCCCTGGGAAGGCAGCAGACTTGTCTGTGGGCAGCTGGGCTGAAGATGCTCCTAAAAATGTTAGTTGTATAAAATGTATAAAAAGTTTTAAATGACAGTGAATATTGCATCCATTCAGCTCTTGTGGCTGCTATGCCTTCTGGTACAGACATTTTTGAGTTCCGCTATGCCAAGTAAATCCTGACTATTATGCCATTGAATACTTGAGTGAGATCCGACAACAGGCCATTTCTTTTACAAACAATGTCTGACTCAGCAAGAGGAAGTTTGAGCTGGATTTGAACAAAAAATAAAGTAATAGACATAGCCTGTCAGAAAGCAGAGTTTCTAGAAAGCCATTCCAGTTGTCTTAATGCTTTGACACATAGATTGTGGAAATATATTTCCTGTTCCAGTTAGTTAAAACTGTCATTTGCACATAATTAGTTCACAGTTTGGCATTAAAAGAAATTGTGCAGACAACTAACAGTACCATCCTTCTCAGACAGTACAGAGGCACCTTATTGAATGCAGAATGGCTAAATGATTTCTGGCCATACATATGTAGAGTGTAATTAAACCTGTTTTTCAGGACGACAGTGATGCTTAGTTTCTCTGAAATGTTATATTTAAGGGTTTTTTTCCCATCATTTGCTGACACATGTGGAACATGTGAGTTTATAGTCTTCCTATCAAAAAGTTGTCCTATGGACTCTTTAGCCATAAGCATATTTTATCCTCATTTTGAAATCTACTGAGATCCTGACCTACATTATATTAACTTTTCTCCAAATTCTGATTACTCCTGGCAGCAAAATACAGGGTAAATATACTGACTCAAATACATCAGCACACTGTCTCACCACTGTGGAACCTGACTGAAATCTGGTCAGAAAATAATAAATGGTAGAGCAAAGTCCCTCAAAAGCTTCAGTTATAACGTGTGCAGAAGAACGCATAACATCAGCAGCAATGTTTATTTTCAGACAGATATGAAAGCTTCATACTCCAACTCTTGCAGTCAGAAAGCTGTTTAGGAAAGGCCAAAAGTTATCTGCTCAGCTAATTTTCTCAGTTACACAGGCTGTTCCTATTCCATGGTGACCTCATGAATTCTAGCCATAAGAATACACTGCACCTCTCTAAAGTTACAACCTGTGCATATTTTTAGAGTGTTTGGATTTTCAGTATTTACTCTCACAGCATGAGTCATAAAATCATATGATTATTGAAGAAATTTAGGATAATAGGTTTGACTAAAAGAGCTGATAATTAGTTGCTTTGAAACTCAGGGAGATGTTGTGTGATAGGAAGTCAGTAACTTTTCAGACTGAACTTTGCTGTGGGAGAAAACATCCATTTAAGACAAATTCGACTCCTATAGGTTTCTCTGGGAAAAAAGCTACTCTTCCACTTGCTTTCATTCTGAAGATGTTGCTTTCAGACCAGGAGGTTTTAATGCAAGTTGAAACTACAGAAACATACAAGGAGTACAAAATATACGTTTAATCTCTAGATGAGGGAATATATCTTAATTAGTTATGTCTGCTCAGATGTCTGGCTACCAGCTGACAGACCTGACAGCTGATCTCTCTGAACCAATCCAAATTGGAAAAAGATTTGGGTTAGGGTCACTTTTTGAGTGGGCAAAGGTTGGGGATGGTTGTTATTTGGACTGAACTAGTTCATTCATCTCTAGTTACCCATATGTCAATACAATAGATTCTCTTAACATAATATGCCGTAGGCTAGAAACTTTCTGTTTTGTTTCTACCTGCATATTTTCATGGGCTGCTGCCAAAAGAGGAAGGCAATATGTCCTGAGACAAGAGGAAGTTCTGGACACTTCTGGAAGAGATCCAGAAAGCACTATGAGTACAGACACTTTGGATGTAAAACTTTCAAGCTTTGTGCACTTAGGGTCAGAGCTCAGGTCAGACTCAGACAGTCATTCAGAAGCCCATCTTTGTGCCAGTGAACAACACAGTCCACATGAAGATTGAGCATTTTTATACTTCAGACTCTTTGTCATTATTTTTACCTTTTAGCATGTACCAGAAAGAGTGAAAATAGAGATTTATATAAAATGCAACCACTATACTGGCAAGAGAGAGCTGGACTTGATTTTGAAAATAACCATATTACCATCATCATTATCTCACTAGCACTAACAAGAACAGGTAGTTTCTCTAAATAATAGATATTTTTTCACTACACTTTCTTACTGCTTGGAGGACTGCAAGTGTGTGAATATTTGCAGTACAGATGATAGAGCAAACCAGGGTTCCTCTATTAAACAAATAAAATCAGTGTCTCCTATTGGCCCTTCCATAATCAGTTCCTGGTCACTGTTTGGAAGTATGAATGTGTTGGGGATAGGCTCAGGACTGCAGAAGAATTCAGAGAGTGGAAGGAAACCAAAGACATCCTCCTTGAATCTTCT
>JAWMRA010000113.1:104825596-104938663 GCA_035584735.1 Pseudotriccus pelzelni
CTGCACGTGCCTGTGTCCTGTTTCTCTGGGATCTTACACGTGGAGTTACAACTCAGGAAAAGGACCCACCGCTGGTCAGGAATTTACCCCTGTCCCATAACCAGGACATGAATGGGATGAGTGGGCCAGGGATGATTCCCCAGAGGCAGCGTGGTTGTGGTCCTCTGAAACCTCTGCGGAATGAAAGACTTTAACAGATCTTTATGCCACTGACCTTACAGCCAGAGAATAGTCTCAGGTCTTACTCATATGGATATAGACAGAATGTCCTAGGAAGTGTCTCCAAGAACTGTAAGTGCTCTGCAGTCCTATTAGGAATAAAAAGCAGAAGAAATTAATATTTCAGGATTCACTTCACACAAAAAGGGCAGAAAATTCTCCAGCAAAGCATTTCCATTTTCACATTGACTGATTTACCCTCCTGAGGTCATAAAATAGACAAAACATAAACAGGAAGTATAAAGCGGTATGTTATATATAGCATTTTTAATGCCTAGAAAGGATCCTTCATTTAAGATTTTTCCCTTTTCACAGATGGATTACTGGATGGTATTGTTTTGCTACCTTCCCTTAGCTCTTTATATCTGTCCTCTGACATACTTTCTAACCCTTCACTTCCCTCCCATGAGCAAGTCTCCCTTGCTGTATCTCACAGCACATGTGTAGGATGTGCACAAAGTATAGCCATTAATTATAACATCTTACCCACACATTTTAATAGAAGTATGACCCATTACACTGCTGACTACTCACCCTCCAATACTTAAGCTTATTATCTTGTTCCTTCTTGTGTTGTTGAAGAAGGTAGCAGGGGTCACCAGTCTAAATTCTGAGCATGTAGACTCTGGATTTTTGGCTGGCAAACATTACAAACTTCTCCCTTTGTGATTGTTTTCTATCCTTTTTTATGGTCTTAGAGCACTGCACACTAGTTCCACTGATTATAAATTACAGGATGGGGAGAGATCTGATGAAAATATTCACCTTTAAGTGGTGCAGAATTTTATGTCTCTGAGAAAACACATATTTTTCATTGTTAACAGATGCAGCTCAGACCGGAGCCAAACAACTGCACATAGCACATGGTTATACACCTATGTTACACACATTGCACGTACTTGTGAACACACGTCCTGCACTATCACAATTATTCAGCTTTCACTCTATCAACATAAAAAAACAACTGATGTAGAGTCCAGAAGTTGTAACATTTTGCTGGGCAGCTGTTTGAAATACTTAAGTGGCAAAGAGCAAGGGCCATGACAGCAAAATGGGTGACAATAATCGATGACACTTGCCCAATTCTTTTTCTTTGTGCCAGAACTCCTAAATGCACCACTACCAGCATACTGGTACTCCTTAAGAACCACTTTGGCTGCTGGAAATGGTCCTGAAAGGATATGAACTTCTGGTTTTAACTGGAAACTAATATTCAGGTTCTATACTTGGATGCCGGTTCATTGTTAAATGCTTCAATTTCCAGATATGAAAAATGAGGAATAATGATATTAACCCTAGCAGAGCTCTTTTAAATCCAAGGGGGAAAAAAAAAGCTGCATGAAAAGCTGGCATTATTATTATTTTTCTCTTACTGTCTGTGGAGGGGAAAAAAAAGAAAGTTGACATAACAGAAATAAAGAAGATACGTTTTGACAACCTCATATAGGCTTGAATTTTTTGGGTGGAGGATGATATTTGCATGATATACTTAGCCAATTTTCAAGAGCCAAGACAATAAAAACTAAAAAACAAGTGTTTACTCTGCACACCACTAGCATGTTTTAGATCTGATTTGAAAGAGGGATTGTAGAACGGCTAACATTCTGTTTTTGTTTGGTAGTTTTATCCAGCTGTTGCAAATGTAGCTAGATTTTGGCTCCTGGAGTTCTTCTACATGCATGTCAAGATTTGAGACCTGGTTTTCGTGTTTTAAATTGGGCAGCCATCCTGGAAACCATAATAAAATGCAGTACTGTTGACAGACTTTCTCATGGAAAGTTGAACAAAATGCTATAGAAATTGCTATAGAATATATAGAATATGCAGAGATGTGGTAACAGCTTTCAGTGTCTCCGGAAAGTTCCTGAATGTTGTCCCTTTTCTATCGACTTCTGTTCCTTTTAGTTCTCTAGTATTTTATAAGCTTGCTTTTGCCTCACTGTTTACGTCAAAAAGTTGGCACTTTGTACAAGTTAATCGTCCAGTCCCCCTTATCATAAGCAATTAAGGACAGGCACATCTAGAGGACTACATAGATCTGTGTTATATATATATATATCCATCTTTGGATGGGTTAAACTGCCTGTGAAAACCCTTTTTCTTTTCATTGGTTAATGAGTATGCCCAAAAAACAAGCTCAAACTAGATGCCTGTGTATTTGATGGCTAAACTTAAGTGAGAAAAATCCCACTCCTGTTGCACATAATATTGTCAAAATCTTCACAGAAAACACAGAACAGCTTCCAACCTGGAAGCTGAAATCAAAGTGATGGACATACCAGAGAAGAGAGGGTATACCAGGAGGGCCAATAGTTATGGAAATAACAGTACACAATTACTCATTTTAGGAATCCATCTGGTTAGGTGTGTTGTTTCATTTAAATGATGTGTAAACGCATTTACTTAATGGCCCTCATTTATACATTTATACACGTCATGTGAGCACTGCAACACACACGGTTTTAATTTTAAAACCTAAAGCACAAGTAGCAGACCTCACCTTTGCTTGATGCCGTCGGGTGTCAAAATCTGAAAGTTCAGCTTGTGCCCCTTCCAAGGAAATATAATACACACGCATCTGTGCACCCTGAGGTCTGCACACAGCTGCACAATGTTTTATGAGATGTTGCAGTGGCTTCTGCAAGACTTCCTGACGTAAAACTACAAACAATCAAACTCTCCTCCCCCCACATCCCATTCTCTCAATCGAATGCCTGAGAAAGGAGATTTTTTTCAAGCCAACTATGTCCTTTAAACACTTTTGTTCTCCAGAGCAGAAGTTATCTCAGTATTTACAGGAGAGTGTGATCTTTGGTGTATCAGCTTTGACTAGAAGGAAGCCAAACTTCCTAGCTTTGGTTCAAAGGTTTCATTCAATAAGGTCTAAATCAACCTTGGAAGGGAGAAGTAAGTTTGCTCCGCTGAGCAGAAAAGCATGAGCTGACATTTAAAAACTGCACACTACACTCCTAGCCACCCAAGAGAGAAATTATTCTGTATTAACAGAAGAAAAATGCAACCCTGAAAATTGATATTAGTGCATTTACATCAGGATATCTACAACACAGTCCAATGCCCTGGCAATCTCCTTTCTCCTATTCTAACTTTTTCACTCAGATTGTGTAATTTTCTAATGATTTCAATAAAATAGAATATCACTTTTTTGTTTCTTTTTGCCAAGAAAATGCAAATTTGATAAACCAAAATATTTCCTAATTGTTGCTGATTCTGGAGAATATATTGTTTTAGTTTTTAACTCTAAAGACTTAACTGTGACATCTCAAAATGAAAAGTTTTTACTCAAAATTATGTTTCATTTTGATAAATGACTTTAGGCGTTGGTTTTTAAAAAACAAAACAAACAAACAAAAAAAAAAAACCAAAGGCATGAACAAAACATTAAATTAATTACATGTAATTTTGCAGTTCACCAAAAAACTGAAAATCTATCCAATCAAGTTAACATAAAGTGACTTCAAATTCCTTATTTTTTTAAACTATCAAAAAATGAAAATAGATCAGGAAATATCTCAGCTACCTCAAACCTGACCCCAGATAAAAAGTAGGATATACCTTGAGTGCAAAGCTATTTTTGCCTTTATTTTCTTATTTCCAGAAATCGTAGATGAATCTGTCAGTACAGTATTTTTAACATTGAAGAGCAGGGTGCATTAGAAATTAAATTAGTCACCATCAGGATGGCTCTGAGCCTCCCTTCAGATTAACATGTACACATTAGTTTCAAAACTAGTGTAATAATACAATGTTTGTTGTATATCTTAACACATAGGGAATCAGTAAGGGACTCCTTTTATCTTAGTCAGAGCTTCAAGTGATTAGAAATCAGATACACCAAATAATCAGTGTTTCAGCCATTTCACAGTGCCATTGACTGCTAGTGTTAGTCTGGGATTTTGAAAAAACCTTGGACAGAAAGTTTGCAAATTCTGATACAGCTGAATGGGAATTGAATACCTAATTCCATCAGACACTCCTGAAAATTCAAGCCTTCGTGCGCTTATACAGTCATTTGCACTTTCACTCAGCAGTATCTACAGCAATGCACTTCTAAGTGGAAATCTTTTGCCGGTGGCCCTTTTCTTGGAAAATGACAGGGAAAAGAAAAAGTACCGTGGATGACATTCCCACCAGTACAACCTCACTTAGTACAGTTCCTGCATAAAACTTCAAGCACACGCAGAGTTCTGGTGGTGTCCTGCTCTGTGAATGTTCAACAGCCTGACTCTAAGGGATATATGATCACTCTTTTCAAGTGTTACCCTGGAAACAATTTGTCTCTTGGCAGACATTGCATACTTATACAGGAAACTAAATTTAAATCCTTAGGCATAACATCTTGGTCATGCCTGCCCTTTTGTTTGAACTCCTTTAATAAAACTCTTGCCCTCACACTTGGCTGTACTAAATCCAAATATGATCTGTGCTTCCTCCTCATTATTAGTTCAGAGGGAACACTCTAGTAGTTGTATGCAGGGTTATCCATTACCTAAAAGGAAAATGTGCCAACTTGGAGCTCTGTTCATTGACTTACATGATGCTTACCCAAGGATTTTCATGCAACTGACTTATAATGGCCGTGTAATTTGCCTTTTCTGAACAGCTTTACAGAACTCATCATCAACTCAGACTTTTCAACATGCAACAGGTAAGTCAGTTCATAGGTGGCTTGGGAATAGAAAACAGAACAAGGTGGAACATCTGAAAAAAAAAAAAAGAAAGAGAACTAGGCGAGCAGAGCTGGTGCAATCAATCAAAAATGTGATTCTTAAATTAGTTGTTTCAGAGGAGGGTGATGATAAATGAATAGAATTGTTATGTACACATCTTAGACTCATACCTGGCTGAAGGCATATAGTGCAACTGAAAATTTTGGAAAGAAATATCTGTCCACCTGGCCAGCAAGAGCAGAACTTTCTAAACAAATGAGAGACCAAGGCAGCTCTCCACCTTTGCTCACAAACACAGGCATACCCAAACAAAACAGGGGAGAGAAAAGCATCTTGTTATTCTACCATACACGTAGGCTTGAACTGTCACTGCCTCTTCTAACAACCATCCCTTCTCAAACCCTTACAGAGTGGTACATAGCTCAGGAACCCTCACTGTCCTTTGTATCCAAATGAGCATGCTCAACATCGTTCAACATTTCAGAGCCCTTCTGGAGAAGCTGAGACCTCCCACATGAATAAGGGGGTTTGGGGACTTTTTTTTCTGCCCCTTGTCATTTTCTTTTTTTCTGTTTTTTTTAATCAATGATGAAGCGATTCCAGTAGACCTGGAACTACATACAAAGGGAGACAAAAACTAAATTCAAGTCTCAGAAGGATGAAATAAGGATTTAACAATACCTCTCAGACTTAACTCCACTGATGAGGTAGATGCTGGCAGGGGACTGTGAAGAATTATGCAGAGTGCTGCCTCCTGCTTTTTTCTTCATAAAACAGCCTGTAAGGCAGGGAGTGCCTGAGACATGAGCAATGTTTTTGTTGGTAATGGATGAGTTTTAGCAGTGGGGAGAAAAACAATTTTCAAAATTTGCTTTTCACCACCGTGCAACACCTTGAAAATATTTTGGCAAAAAAGCCAGGTGTTGCATAGCTGCAGGATTCTATCAGAGATTCAGTTTCCTTGGCTGGTAGAAGAGCAAATGCTACCAATATGTTGGAGAAAATAAGAGCAGCTCTAGTCAAACTGGTTTATGCAGTAACCAGGAACAACACAGACTGCACGTGAACTTCTCTGCGTCTCATCTAAAGAATCATTACACGTGAATTAAGGAAAGTTAACCTTCTATTTCACAAATTCACCACAAATTAGGGCTGTTTTGTGCTGGGTGCTTTTCAGAGACATGCCAGGAAGCAGTTGCTATATGTCAGCATTTAATGCAAGTAAATGGGACATACAAAGGATGAAACAAAAAAATTCTGCTGTCATTCTACGTCATGATCAGGAAAATGATGTCTTGCAGAAGTTCTCACAAAAAGGTTGTAATAATGAGGAACTGCATGCAGAGCTCTCAAATCTCATTCTAAAGCTACAAATAAGAGCATTTTTTTCCCAGAAGTATACTCTATCTTCCTCATGCATGTACAAGGTACTACTCCACTGAGGTCAAAGGAATTATTTTTGCTGACATTCAGGTAAAAATAAAAGTCAAACCTGGCCGAAAGCATACTCAAAGAACCAGATTCACCAGTATGCTCCAGTGGCTTTATATTACTTCAGTGATACAAGACAGCTATAAAACTAGATTAACTAATTTAAGGCTGCTGTGTGTCACTAGAGAAGTACAGAGCAGCTGGAACATACATGGGAAATCTGTATTGCAGTATTTTATCATTCCTACCTTCTCGCTTTTCTGACTTTCTTGTCAAAGATCAGTGCCAATTCCAGATGCAGTGAAAATACATGGAAAATAAATACTGGAACACAGAAAAATCAAGCATTTTACAGCACTAACCCAAACAAGATTTCTTTGTAGGAAGAGAGAGCAATATTGAGTTGGCATTTATAAGCACCACACCATGCTCCACAACTCAGAAACCAAGAGCTTTTGAGAAGCAATACATGAAGTCTAGAGTAGGTTGAGAACTCATTAACTTAACTTATTGAAACAATTTCCAAAGACTTCACATCTGCCTCGTCCCATGTGTACCAGACTCAGGCAACTTCATTATGCATAATTATCAGTGTTTGAAATTCATATAGATCTGTAAAACACACTAGGAAAACAGTCTCTTCTTGTCTAGGTGTGGCCTAAATAATGCACAGTGGAATGGGTATAAAATTTCAAAAATTACAAATAAGGCGAGGAAACACATGCAGCCTTTTCAAAAATTCCATTCCCATCTTAAGACCGATAGAAAATTTCAAATAACAATTTCGAAAAAGTGGGGAAAAACCTCTTAAAGTACATATCTGAAATTGCTTTTCCGTATCAAATAATGTAGTACTGTAGCAAGGGCTAAAATCTGAAACAGTTGCAAAAGGGCAGAAAAAAATTTCCTTAAACAAACTTAAACGAGTTTGAATTTCCTAGCAGTGAGAGTGATTAAATATTGGAACGACTTACTCACACTGGCCTATCTGTAAGAAAAGACAGGAGATGGCTCACAGCCTGTGTGCAAAGAGGGAAGAAGATCTGGCTGAACACTGTGGTATGTGTCTTCCTGGCGTGGGAATGTCTGAATCTGAAGTCCTCTGTTCATCCCTTACCTTTCGTGCCATGAACATAACTGCAATGTTTGCTACTCCATAATAAGATAATGAGGCAGAACATACCTTCAGGGAATTTGGGGATTATAATAAATGAGGGGAAGTCAGTGAAAAGCTTAGTAGCAGAGATTCAGTTCAGAGGGAACTGGATAAACTCAAGAACAGGGCCAACAGAAAACTCCTGAAGTACAGTGAAGTGAAAAGTCCTGCAACTGAGATAGAAAAGCCCAGGTGCAGGCCAGGAACTATGTCAGTAGTAGCCCTGGTGGGAAGGTGAGAACCAGATTGAACCTGAGCTCACAGAGCACTCTTATAGAGAATAACACATTTGGCTACACGAGGAGGAAAGCAGTTTAAGAGGTTTAGGGAGGTCACTGCAACCTTCCATTTGCCTACCACCCCTCTCCTTGTGTCCTGTTTTGAGACACTTGATACCTGTTTGAGGTTAGAGGATGGAGTTGGGATTTAAATATCACATGCAACAATTCTTAGGGGAATAGCTTCTTGGATTGGGGTTAGAGATATTTAATGTTTTGAGATAAACAGGAGGTCCAGATGCAACAGTTTTTGCTTGTCTCTTCTGTCCTTAATTTCAATGAAATCTAAAATAACCAGCTCTATGAAGTCAGTTCATTTCACTGATGGTTTTGGCAGAGTTTCTCTCCCACCATGTTGCCAGGAAACATGGCAGAGTAAAATGCCTGTTGGACTGTCACAGCTTTAGGCCTTATGACTCTGAGGGACAAATGCCAAGGCAATCAGCGTGCTGGGGAAGCTGCACACTTCACAAGCCCTGCAGCATTACATGACCCTGCAAAAGGGAAAACTGACGAAGTTAGAGGAGAAAAAAAAGATGTGGAAGGAAGGAGCTAGGAGCTACAGAGCAATTAATCCCACTATTTCACCTGCACTGGACTACTACTGCCTGTTTTTCATCTGAGCAGATGATGTCTGAGCAGATAATCTGCATACAGTAGTGCAAAAAGAGAAATTTGATGATGGTAGCGCAATACCCCCTCCTCACTAAGAATGCGATAAGAAGTTTTGCAAACCACCAGATTCTTCCTAACTTTGTGCCTTACCTTGACTCACTTTATATTGTTTTAGTTTGTCTTGCCTTGTTCTATCTTACCAAGACCCTGCTGTCTGGACTAGATGAGAATAGCCTAATCCTAATTTTTCCACCAGATTTTCCAGCCTGTATTAAATTTATCACTCTGGATGAATAATCTGTTATCCTTCTGCAACAAATTAATTGCAGGCTGCTACATAATGAGTGATGTGGGTACAAATTCTGTGAGTGTCTGCTATATAAAGTTCAATACAGCCTTTACTATTGCAATGATCCTGTGCCAATATACTTGGCAAAAAATACAGAATGTGTGCACACAACATGATAAACTTTCAGGTCAGTATTGACGGTTGCATTTTTCTGTATTGTTCAAAAAATTTGAAAAGTTTAGAAATAATTGTTCTGAAATATTCCTGCTATCCTGTGTACTTTATGAACTGTTTTGAGTTCAACATATGGTGCTTTTTTCTAAAGTAAATGTAAATAACTGCTTCTGATTGCTTTCAGAACTGCACCAAGCTCATCACTGTAATCCTACCATAAAATATACATCAGTTATTAAAAAATGAACAAAAAATCCACAGGCATGTGTATGTCATGTTCTGTCAACCTGGCTTTGCCATCTACACATATGGTGCATGGAGAGTGGGACAGCTATGGTATAATTAAGATTCAATCCTGCAAATAACTGCATAAACTTAACAATCACTGTTTGGGGGATGTCTCTGTTGAGGTCTGTACTATGCTGCAATTCATACCACTTGCTGAAGCTATTTATCTTTAAACTATCTTGTTAGGTACTGCTAGAAGTGCAATTATCCCAGTACAGAACTTTGTATGGGTAGAATCATTATCCAGCCTTCTTGTGGGTTTTGCATGTGTACTGTCTCTTCCCACATTTCTAGCTACGTTTCTAGCAGTGTCCAGGCTAGTTTATTTAGAAATGGCTAGTGTCTACACATGTAATCTGTAGACATAGCACAGAAAAATCCTCAGGTGGTGAGAACTATTTGACACAATTACTCTTTTGCAATAGCGTGCCCATAAAAAATATGTTTACACACAGATATGGACCTCTTCTGGGCGCAAAGATTCCATCAACTGGTATAGCTGAGGCACTGAAGAACATGAGCCCTTGTACTGGAGGGAACTCTATTCTGAGATACTTCAGAAACTGTGGTTAGTCTTAATTTAGCATAACACTGTATGTTGTGAATCTGCAGCCTCAGCTGAAGTCAGCAGGAGCTGCATGTGTGTAAGGGAAGAATTTGGCCCATTAGGACCTAATGTGGCACATCAAAGGAAGATAGAGCTGGCATCTTTCAGAGAACGTTCCTATATTCACATGCAACTGCACACTGTGGGTGGCATTGAGCTGGGTATGAATTGGTTGGAGCACAGACAGGAACCAGAGCTACTGCAGCTAAGAGGAGGTCTGCAGACCACCCCCAGGGTGCTGTAAGACCACCGGTTTCCTTCAGAACAGGGAAGGAGACTGGGGTAAATGGAGACTACAGGCATTACAGCTTCTTGCAACAGAAAGCAATTTACTGTTACCGATGGGAACTGCAGCTGGGAGAGGGACTGAGGGTAATTTTTTTTTTTTTTTTTTTTTTTAGTACTTGAAACTAGCTTCTGAGACCTTATTGAGAAAAAAAATCAGTAAACTTGGTGAAGTGGTGAATATGTGCAACTCAGACAGGATGGGCTCTCAGTTTCTAGTGTACTCAATTCCGTAGAGTTTCTGTCCAATCATTTGAAGATTGTATCTTGTTATGATGAAATGCTCACAGAGCAATCTGATGTTATAGTTTATTCTTGTTTCGTAATACACAGGTGTATGAACACGTGCATACTAGGCTCTCCGTATGTGTTTGGGAACTGGTTGCTCTCTTGTGGTCACAGGCCATAGATAAGAGCTGCATATCTGAATCCAATATGCTGGGGTTTAAAAGCCTTAGATACACTGCTTTCTACACGCTAAGGCTCTGCTCTGGTTTCTCCTTTCCTAATGTGTGTGGGCTATTCTGTGTCCCTCATTACTCCTCAGATTCATCGTGCCAGACCCCTCTCATGCTGGCAGCAGCAGCATGTGCACTCTGGTGATTTATAATATCAGGCTCCTTGGGGAAGAGTGTGTTTCACTGGCAGTAAAAGGGGTTGTTGTGCAGGTGGAAACTTGTTTAAACAAATTTGAAGTTATGACATAATGGAGGATGGTAGCTTAATATAGGCTCTGAGTGTCCAGAAAACTTGTGTTATTATACACATCAAAAACCTGCCTGAGCTCTTCATTTCAGAGATTTCCATCAACTGAAAGGAAAAAGAAAGTACTATTGGTGTAAATCTGAATTTAAAATCAAGTGTTCATGTATATCAGACTGCAGGTGATATGCATGAGGAAAAAAAACCAAGAAGTTCTTGCTGTCAGCATTGGTAACAAATAAATTAATTGTGTTTTCACAGCTCACTAAGGTCTTTGTTTTGAATTCCAGCTTCCTGAAAACACAATTTTCAGATATAAAAGTCTTCCAAATCCTGACATTCTGCAAAATACTGGGATTATAAGGAGGAGAAAAAGTAATGTACTGGTAGATAAACCTCAGATGTTGCTGACTTATTACTCTTCTTTAAGTACTCTACTCCCCAGATAATGCTATTATCTACAGACTATAAATGTGATTTTCTATTCTGACAGTTGAATGGAAAGGTTCAGAGTGCAAGTTTGGTTCAGACAACCGTTCAGAAGTCTGAATGTTTATTGAAATTATCTGAACCTATCAAATCTCCAGTTTGAACTGGCAGTCTCCTGAAAACCAGCATTTCATGTGAGATTTCTGGCACTTACCTTCCAGGTGCTGGCCAGAAACATCATTTTTGTGGTATTACAATTTCAGACCTTGATGGCAATTACTATTGTCATAATAAAAGCTCTCTCTCTACTTGTTCCAGGACTTCAAAAATATTTGGTTGCAGTTTGGTTCTGAAAGTGTAAAAAGGTTGAGGTTTTTAAGAAGATTTTAATTTCCTTTTTCTTTTCTTTTTTAATATTTTTTCTGGTTCTCCTTGTCTCCTTTGAATCAGTTCTTCATTATCACAGATGAAGTGTCCCAGTACTGAAACCATTTTAAATTTTAGATCTGGTAGTTCTTTTGCCTCCTCAAAACACCAGACCTATAAAGCAACTGTTACAGTAGTTTATTTCTTTGTCATCAGCTCTGTCTGTTGAAAATTAAAACATTTTCCTCATCTTGATGTGTGGCATATCTGACTGTGAAAGGCTTCACCATCTGTTTTAGGGCCTGTAGAACTTAGCATGGAATGTGAACACTATTGTAAGAAACTTCCAATGTTTGTTTTATTTCATTTCAGATACAAACTAACTTCATAGATTCTCAATACAGAGCATTTTGTGGTTTTATTTTTTTTTTAATATAAACTGCTTTAGATTGAAAAACAGATTTCACATCCTATATTTTTAGGCTTCAGGGAAAATTTGAATAAGGCACTATTTTTTTTTTACAGTACATGGCAAAAGTCTGTGCTGTAAGGCAAGGTTGAGGTTTTTCTCATCTAAAGTTAGTTGTTTGAAACAGATATTTAGCTGCAGCTGACCATGTGTGTTTCCTCTGTTAACTGTCGACATGTGGTACTCGGCCCCAAGCCTATCAGCAGAGAAGGTCTGGCAATCTGAATCCTAAAATATGGTCCATTTGGGTGGAGGGAAGAAGTAGTTGTGTTGTGCTGTCACAAAGCTTCCTCTGCTCTCAGTAGTGGATTCTTCCGTTTGGAGCTCAAGACAGTTTGTCCTTTAATGTTGAACCTTTGCAAACAAAAGGAATTCTCTAGGAATTTACTCATTTCACGGATACCAGCTCAGTTAATTTACATATTATATCTGTTAGTACAGGAAGATGTTTATTATAGTGGACCTACCTTCTCACTCAGACGAGAGACTGTTAAAGTAACTTTTGGCTTATTCATGGTTAATTACCTCTCAGAGGTGTTATTTGAGAGAAGAAAACCTTCTGTATCCTCCTTAATGGATGAAGCCATACTTTCAATGTTATCAAATTAAAGCATACAGACAAGCTCCTCAGATCAAGGGTGCAGTATCTTCAAGCATTATGTTGTCATGTAAAAATTTATGTTTATTTCAGGTGCGTATTTATTTTCCTAGGTTTATCACAGTTAGCATCTGTGCCCATTTCTAATTTTACTGGGAAAATGCCTGTACCAGCACACTCACACAGGAAGAAATTTGTATTTCAGTTGAAGTACCTTTCTTATAGAGCCTGTGGATTTCCTCACTGGTTAAACTGTGACAGGCAACATTTTGCATCCTGCTTAAAAATCTTCACTGCCAGTCCCATGACTTTAATTTAATATTTCAAAGTGAGTTCTGACAGTGTTCTGTTAACTTTCACAACTCAGCCACAAACCTGGCCGCTGACTATTCTGGCTTATGAAACCAACTGTGAAACTTAAATCTTTAAACAATTATTGAAGCCTTGGGGTTACAGTGATTCCACATCAGTTAAACTAATTCTTATAAGACGTAACACCAGACTTGGCTGCTAGTAAGAATTTCTGCAGCAATGCACAATTTTTCATATACAGAACAGAAGAGAATTATTCATCCTTTATCTCTGCCTGCATGTTTGCTTGCAGTCTTCTACAAAGCTACGTACTATTAGTCTAACAACTAAGGGTTACTTGGCACTCTCAAAAACCCCAACATCTCCTTTCTGCCTCTGGCACACTGTTGCCTTGAAGCTAAATCCTTTTCCTTAAAGCACAATTCAGATTTAAAAGCACTGAATCCCAAAAGAAGTTGCATAAATAGCTCACCAATTAGGACTTATTTGTAAAACAGAGAGAATATAAGCAGGTTATAAACAATATAGACACAACAGGTCTGAATGTTGCTTTTAGCTTAACAGCACATCATCTGCTCTGATTATGATGGCTAGGCTTCAGGAATGAAGATTCGGGAAGGACTCTGCCCATGCTTGCTACTCTGATTATATAGTATAAAAAAAAAGGGCAAATAGTCTAAACATCACAAGTTAGCAACTGTTTGCCAATAATATTGACTTCAATGGTGACTGTCTCCAAAATCAATGGGAAATTAATAAATTCTTTCTTACTCTTAGTGCTTAGAATGTAAATGAGAAACCATTTGCCAAATGTTCCAAAATACTAATATGTTTAGGAGCAGGATATGGTGGTAGATAACACTTAGCAAGAAATATAGCAGCGTCCTTGACAAATCTACAGTTTTTTGATGTCGCAACATCCTACTGAGACACAGCTTCAAAAAGTAGAAAATGCAGCAATTCTAAAATATTGCTTCTTCCTGAAATTCCTTAGAAATCAGAAGTCTTCAAAAGTTTTCAGATTTTATTGTATTGAAGTAAATGATGTTTTTTATCAAAATTATCTTTGGGAAACTGGCATTCTGGGCACAAGCCTATTGATCTTTCATTCCTTTCCTGGTCTGCTAAATCTACAATTTATGGAATACATAGTGTAAAACCCCATTATTTTCAGCTGTGTGATATGCTGAGAATATTTTTCGCACATTCTGGTGGGGGGTTTTTTGTGGGTTTTCTTTCAAGTACTGTCAATATCCGATCAGCCCATAATGCATTGTCTAGGGACAAAAATGAAAAGTACATTTATCTTGTAGTTGCATATATGTCTCTGAGAGTAGCAGCTGGACGATATTCTATAAGTTCTTACTCAGGAGAGTATCAATAAAAGCTTTCTTGCAGTGGTAGAGGTTAAAAGTATAAGGACTTCAGGTTCTGGCAATCCAGAGATTTGTTCCTAAGCAAAATCTGAGTTTGGGATTCAGAATTTGTTTTAAGATTGTTTAATGCTGAGGCATTGTTTTAATTTTCTACACATGTAGAATTCGTCAGGAAATAGTGAACGTGCTTAGTTTGACATCTGCTGACCTCATTTAATAATTGTTATTGATTCCTCTATCACAACTTCATTAGGATAATATTCCTTCCCATGTGGGTGCCCTCTGGTGGTGGATTAACACCTCACCCTCTGATGATCATGTCTGATAACAAAAAAATTAATTCTTTATCACCTTATCCACACAAACAAGCTTTAATTTCACATTAAAACTTCAGAGACTAGACAATTTCTGAAACAAGGATTATAAATTCAACCTGAGGGTGAAGAAAGAGTATTTGCTCTGAGCAGAATATTAATGAATAATTATTCAGATGTTTAATAAAACTGAAAGTCAAATTTGAACACTGTTGAGAACATGCATGATGGAAAACTAGTATAGCTTCTATTGAGATTGGAAGTCTTGAAAACAGACTTGTCTCTTGTTAATCTGCTATTTCTGTTTTGAAGACAAAACCAGGAAATGCAGGGGAGGAAAAAAAGAAAAGAAAAGAAAAAGACAAGTAAAAAATGGAAAATCAGAAACACAAAAACGTTTTAAATTAAAGGAAAAGTCAGTTCTCATTTTATTCAATTCAAGTTTGCTTCTAATCCCCAGTGCATTTCTCCTTCCATAAAAGAATTCTGTTCTGAATATGTGTTTTCCTCTTCCCATGACATGATTGCACACAGACTCATCAGACACTTATTTGTATTTCCAAACAACATTTAAATCCATCCAAAACACTGTATACATCCAAAGTGAAGGCTAACTTAGGAAAATAGGTAGTCATATATTTATGAGTATGATTTGATCAAAACAGTCTAAACTGTATTTTTTAACAAGAAGACAAATTAAGATAAACACATTCTTCTCTCTCCTGGGGAAAAAACAAGTCCTCATTCATCAACTTTCACAGAAATGGAGCTGAATTTGTTTTTTTTACAGCATTACTATCTGTAAAACAGATTTTTTAAATAAAGGAGATGAGAGGAGAGGGGAGGAGAGGGGAGGGGAGGGGAGAAGGGGAGGGGAGAAGAAGAGGGAGAGGAGGTATTGATGTAACACTAACCAATGACTAGTGGGAAACACGAAGTCTGAAGCACCTTTGCAACATACCTCACTAAGACAATCGGTGTTTTTAAAACCAGGCAAAACACTTCACCTGTGACAAAAGTATGCATAATCAAGGTGTAAATGAGCTTTA
The DNA here is from genome assembly GCA_035584735.1 of Pseudotriccus pelzelni. Taxonomy (NCBI): domain Eukaryota; kingdom Metazoa; phylum Chordata; class Aves; order Passeriformes; family Tyrannidae; genus Pseudotriccus; species Pseudotriccus pelzelni. The sequence continues at coordinate 104,841,242 of JAWMRA010000113.1, forward strand.
TTATACAGAATTGTAGAGAAATGAAATGCAGAACACTCTTGGCATCTCACCTTCTCTTTTATTCTCATATGTTGTCTCATGGTAATGGGATAAGTGAGCTTTGAAGATTTGTCTCCATCTGACAAGGAAGTACTCTTCTTGTAACTGTAGAAAAGAAGAGAGAGTCAACTTACCTCTTAGTTTCAGTAGCTCATGGTTATCGGGTTGATGTTCCTGTCCAAATTCTTATTTGTCAGCTGTCAGGAGGGCTGTCATATTAATTTCTCTATTTCAGGATGGACATTACTACATTTTCTTACTGATGCAATGGAAATTTTACCCTTTGATGGTCTAAGCACATTTTATAGTTAAATATCTTTCAGTCAACTTTAGAAATTACTTTATAATCCTATCTCAGTGTGACACTTACTTGGACTTTCTGCATAAATAATGGTGTTTTCCAATGTTTTTGCAGCAAAAGTCTGTCTGTCTATTTATCTTACAGTTTTAATTTGTCATTCATTGTTGCAGTGTTTGCAAGTCACCCATCCCAAATAGAAAGGTCCTCACTGGAGTTCACGAGTTCATGAAGCCTATGATACTTCTCTTTCTGTAGCAATAAGAGATTGGGAAGCAGGGATGGTGTGGGGTTTAGAAATAAAGAAGGATACTCACATGTTTATAGCCTTCTTGGTGAAAAGACCATAAGATGAAGACTTTGAGACTTAAGTCTCTCATTCTGGTCTATGACAGCATCTTTGTCCCAGACCTCTGATGTTAACTAGTGTATGCTCATGGACTGCAGTTTAATTTTTTATGTAGCTGAAAAGTGATTTAAAAATCAAAATCAAAGACTAATCCAGCTCTGGATCTGACTGATTGTCCCTCAAGGATTTATAGCATTAATCTGAGGCTCTCATGCTACGTCTGAACTTAGGAAGGTGGCAGCTGCACGTTGTGCTGACTGGAAATTTTGCTACACTCAGTTTCAGATGAAGCCTTTAATGAAGTGTCAAACATACTGATCACTGGCACCTTGCTTCCTTATCCCTGTGGGAGGAAAGGATGCCATTTCCTCAGAGACTGGAAGAGAAAGAACCTTATTTTTCAGTAAATCACTCTGACTACTCTGCCTTAGAAAGACATGAAACAGAAGCTCCAAGAAACAAGAATAATAGTTACATTTACTATAACTGAAGTTAATGCTAGTCCTGTTTTCAACTGGGCTGCTTCATTTGGAAGCAATGTCTGTGGTGGATGTAGCATCAGTGGAAATTACATTTAAGGCTGCATGTCATCATACTGCATCCAGACTAGCCAGCCCAACCAGTTTCATCCATTCATCAGATGAAGAAGAATCAGAATGGATTCCATTTGTCTTCTGCCTCTGAGTTCTAAAAAAGATGAGGGGAACAATTCTGGTGAGTTAGTAAGAAATAGTTGGAGGTATTTCTCCTTCTGGGTCATGGGAGAATCTCAAGACTTGCTGTGGCAGAGCAGGAGAGGTATAGCTCACCAATCATGCAGAGATTTCTTCTGGCCACAGCTGTAAGGAAACGCCTTTTAGAGTCCCTAATGTCACCTCCATGTTCTGGCTTGCGTGAATTACGGCAATGTAGAAGGCCACATTTTGGAGTTGGGTAGTTAGCACTTTCTCAGTTACTTTTGCCACTTTGAGTTAATATTCACTTTCAGGTTTTAAGATTTTCTTCCTTTTTCCCTGCACTCTCACCCTTTTTCTTCATATGCTTCTTTTCACAGCCAAAGTCTTGACAGCAAAAAAAATAAATGTGTAAATGAGAGAAAGTTATTTTTCTTGAGCAAAGAGGGAAAAAAACAGCTGGAAACATTTCATCAAAAGACAAAAACCATCTAAGGAATTTGGAAGGAAATACATTTTGTTTCCTACAAATTTACCCAATTTTTTTTAGCTAATCTACGTAAGGCTTATTTGAATGGTTTATATACAAAATATATAAATACGTATGCTAAACATAATTCATAAAATAAATGTCATCATTATGATTCCTAGAAAAATAAAATGTGGTGTGCTTTAGATTTCTTCCCCTTGGAAAGTTCTGGTGTTCTGGTGTACCAAAGGAGTCAGATCTCCCTGAGACTTATGTGTTCTAATGTGAAAGTAATTCTCCAGAAGTTCCAAACAGAAGAAACAATCTGGAAGTATCTATATCCATGTCTTCACAGTGGTTTAGCCCATACTTGTAGGTAATTAAAAAAAAAAAATTTCTTGTAAAGCTTTCTGGAACTGAGATTAAAAAGCCATTTCCAGTATCAAGATGAAAGCCCAGAATTATGGACTTAATTCGGTATCTTTATGCTTTTGGAGGTCCTGTTTCTTCAGTCGTACCAATTTCTGGCTTCTCTTACATTTTCATTGCATTAATAGTAGGTAGGCACTAATTCAGAAAATGGTAAACTCACCTCTCTGGTGTTCCAGGTGAGGAAGAGACAGGTGAGCACATTTTCTTGCACAAATTAATGTGGTTGAACCCCATGTAGCTGTGTTAACCAGTGACTATCCCATCAGTTCCACCTCTGGCTGGGACATGTCATAGTTGTAGTTCTTGGTGCTTTAGATTCCAAATTAAAGAAGTATTTCTGACAGAACCAATTGCCCCACAAGGCTCCTTAAAAAAAAAAAAAAAAAAAACAAAACACTTTGAAAGAACTTGTAGGGTATTTTGTAACAATGCTGTTTAAACAAATCATTTTTGTGTTTATAAGAAGGTGGAAATTGAGAACAAAAAGCCTAAATTATCCATCTTGCTCTCCTAGAAAAATGTCAGGTTTTGAGTCTCACACATCATCAAATCAATGGCACTAGCTGTCTCAAGTTCTACGAGTTTTACAAGCCCAGAGATATGTTATGACTTTCTGTGCAAAGATGTGGGCAGTTAAACAGAAAACTTTTTAGAATAACCATAGGATCAGTATCGTCAATATTTTTTGTTGTCATGTCTGCTGGTTTTTAGAGCCCTTTGTTATGACTGAACAACAGCAGAAACCAAACAATATTTTATTTAGTATATTTAGACCAAAACTCCTTGCAGTCTAGGAACACAAAGTGATTTTAAAATACGCATAAACCAGAGGTAAACAATGTAATGCATCTTTTACAAGGAACATAGTAATGTCTTGATTTCAAGCAAAAAAACACAGAGGAGAATTTAAATGATGTTGCTTAAAAACAGCAACACAAGAAGCCTTAGTACCCTTAAATCTTCCCAGACATAAAAATTTGTCCATATTAATAGTGGCTTTCCAAACAAGAGACATTGATATGAATCCATGTTTATTTAGAGTGCTGATGTATCATAGTGTCTCTGTCTTAGTTCTTATGGAAAACTTGGCACCTGACTGGGACAGGCTGTTACATGTGTAACATCAGAGCAAGCATTTGATGTAGAAAACTGTTTTCCCTACTCACAGAACAAAAAGTACTGCAAAATTAAGAACGCTTGATAGTTTGAGATAAATAGGTACCCTCTCACCTGCAGTGAGCCTGGCCCTGTGATTTACAACGGAGGGTTGTTCATTCTGCTCTTCAGGAAGACAGCTGATAGAGGAACAAATTCCTTTTCTTCTCAGCCTCCAAAACACTGTGCTCTGAATTTGTACAGATGCTTTTGTAGATACAGAGTTGAAGTCTTAATTGCCAGTCCTTATTAACCGAGGATGTGCTGGCCTCATTTATGCTAGGAGGTTGAACAATCCCATGGAACATTGCTAAGACCTGGAAGCTGACTGTCAGGACTGTGAGAAATGTTAGACTGGTTGCTGGTGACCTTTTCACTTGGACTAACCAATATTTCCTCTGTCAAACAACTCTCAGCATGGTGCAGCAGTTACCCCAGGCCAAGGGCCACACTGGATGGATATTTAGGTGGAGCTGATGTGTTTTGGAGAGTAAAGGCGTTTGATGTTGTGCGCATTGTCATACTGTTTCAGTTGACCTTGAGCTATAGAATAGACATTGGGACAGCAATTTACAAGCAAAGGTGTCCTACCAATACCAGTTCAGTAACACATCTTTTACTGGCCAGTAACAGAGACACCATGATTGAACCTAGTAAGAAAAGCACATGTGTGGAAGTGAATATTAGTGTACTCTCTGGTGGGTTTTCCCAGCATTTTTTATTTTTGTCTCCCTTATGCTTCTGTCCTTACTAGTGGTACCTCCTTCAGTTGCCAGACACTCATCCCCTTATTCTTATCACATTTACATTTAGTCAAAAGGTTTCCTGAAGAAATAATTTGTTTCTCCCCACATTTGGCTGAAACAGAGAAAAGATTTCCATATTTGCTCCTCCTTGAAGTCAGAGAGGTGACAGTCCCTTCTTGATGCTCCTCCCACCCTCAGAACAGGTTTCCTGAAGCAAAGAGTGGACAACAAGTCATGTGAAGCTTCCATGGTACCCTATGAAAGGTACCTTTGGCAATACATTAACAAGGATATTTGTCATGTTTATGTGATGTCGTGAATATTTCCTCCCTTGTCTTGGTATCAATTATTTTCAGAGCATTTGAAGAAATATCTATTAGAGATGTTAGAAAATGCATTGAAGCACAGAAGAACCAAGTCATCCCAAGAGCCTGTGGAGGAACTACTTTTGGTGTAGATAGACTTCAGCAGTTACCTAAGCCTCTTAAGTTAATAGCTAATTGCCCATAATCAGTGGAGAGAGACCAGACTAGGACAGCTGGGTTGTTCAGCCTGGAGAAGGGAAGGTTCTAAGGGACTCCTTATTGTGGCCTTTCAATATATAAAGGGGGTTTGTAAGAAAAACAAGGAGAGTTTGTCTTTTTAACAAGGGATGTAGTTAGTGACAGGACAAAGGGAAATGGTTTTAAACTGAAAGATAGTAGATTTAGACTGGGCATAAGAAAGACAATTTTTTGCAATGAGGATGGTAAGACAGTGGAACAGGTTTCTGACAGAAGTTTTAAATGCACATTATCAGAAATGGAAGGAACAGAATGGAAACGGCCTCAGGCTGCATTAGGGGAAGTTCAGATTAGATATTAGGATTTTTTTTCACAGAAAGCAATTTAAAGCATTGGAACAGACTTCTAAGGGAAGTGGTGAAGTCTCCATCCTGGGAAGTGTTCAGAAATGTGGATATGGCACTTGATGACATGGTTTAACGGTGAACATGGTAGTTGTGTTAGTCTGATGGCTGGACTTGATGACTTTGAAGTACTTTTCCAACCTTAGTGATTCTATGACTGATAGGAAATGTTCAAGGTAAGGTTGGATGTGGCTTTGAGCACCCTGATCAAGTGAAAGATGTCTTTTCTCATGTAAGGAAGGTGGAATAAGTGATCTTTAAAGGCCCCTTTCCACTAAAATTATTGGTTTTGCAAGGGACGTTTAAGTAAAAAGAATAAATAATCACCCTCATAATGAAATTATAATAGGGTTATTTAGAATGTCATCTTCTGTAACCCTTCCTAAGTCCTGGTAGTTGCTTCTGAGTTAGTGCTCTGAACTTATATGTGTAACACCTCATATTGAGTTCTGGCCACTGGATATATCCACTTTCTTCACTGGTGCAGCACAAATACAGAAGAACAAGGGGTTTTTTTCACTGCTATCCATTCTGGCTCCAGAAGAATGCATCCATACCATGTCTTCACCAGCAATAGGTCTCATGCCAGCTACAGGTGCCAGTCACACACTGTGCTAGCATCTACATCACAAGTTGATTCTCTCAATAGTGTCTCTGGCAATGACTGGAAGTTCAAGTTCTTTCACTAAGAACAAAACTATTTCAAGTGCCTCAGGTGTGCATTTGAGAGTGCATTGTAAGACAGCGATTGACCTGAACAATTTGCATTTAAGAAAAACCCATTCAGTTCACTAAAGCATTATTATAAATCCACCCACTGTATACTAGATTTAAAGAACTGGGTATGCTAGGGCAAGGTATTGGCATCATTTTTATCCCTAGTCAAATTCCAAATGAGAATTCACACCTATAACACATGGCACCAGTTTTCAAAGAGAAAAGTTTAGGGATCATTGAAACTTGTGGCTGGAACAGAGCCATGGATTATGTCAGTTGTATCCCCATTCAGTGGTAATTATAAATGTTCTGGACTTTCAACAATTTTATTAGTTAAACATTCAGTAGAATTTAACTTCTATTTTAGTTTGAAAGTTTTTCTGCTGTCTAGTTATAATTTCCTCATTTTTAAATTGTCCATTTCTTCTTACTCAGCTTATGAAAGGCAAGAAAAAAGCTCATAATCTTTCTCTTCCTAGGTATTTTATATATCTTATCATGCCACGAGTTCATGTCCCATTCAACTGCAATCTTCCCTTTAAAAAAAAAGCAGTTCTTTTTGAATTTTCCCAGAGGTTATGTTTTCTTAATCCCTTGGTTTTTGCTCATTTTGGACTCTTTCCAATATGTCTATTTCTTTAAATGTGATGTTGTAACTGGACAGAGCACTCTATCTGAGGGCTCCCTGGTACTGAGTAGAATGGAATAATTATCTCCTCTCTCTCAGAGACAACACTCCAAAATGAAAGCTGTCTTTTTTGCAGCAGCATCAAAGAGCAATGGATGAGTTTTTTGCTCCTCTATAGCTCCTGAAGACTTTTCCACAGTGGTGCTTTTGGGCCAGTTTGTGCAGTTGATTTTTCTTTCTTATGTGATACAGAGTTTGTAGAGTGACAGTATGCATTTCCTTTACCTTGAGGATAAGGGAAGAGGCTGTTTGATGCAGAGAAATCTTACACACTGATGTTTATTCAAGGCAATTCATAGAGAAAAATGATTTATGAACTTATGCAAATTTTGTAGTTATCTTTCAAAATCATCACATATCACATTGTGATAATAAATTATCTATTATTTATCACATATGTGATAATAAAGTTAACAGAGACATAGAGCCATGATGGCAAAATATGGATTTGTTTTATGTAGGTTGCACTGTACTGGTCCATTTTTGCACATATCATCTAATGTTTGAGTGTTATGCTATTTTGTGATGAGTCACCTTTGGCTAAAAGCCCAACACCCAACCAGCTGCTCACTCGCTTGCTGCTCCCACCACCTCCTCTCACTGGGACAGAGCAGGAAGGAAACTGGACAAGAAAGCTTGTGGATCCAGAAAAAGACAGGAAGATTTCTTCCTAATTACCATCACAGGCAACGCAGATTGAGCATTGTAGCATTGAGGGAGGGAAGAATAATTCGTTGTAGACTGAAATAGATTTTAGCAGTGAGGATCAAGAAGACAAACACTAAACCCAATATTTTACCTCCTCTACCAGGATCAACTTCATTCCTCCAATCCAACCGCCTTTACACTCTCTCCAGCAGCACAGGAAGGATGGAGGATGGGGGTTGTGGTCAGTGTTCCGACTTTCCCACTCCTTTCCCCTCGCACTTTCTTTCCTGCTCCAGCATGGGTCCTTCTCAATGTCTGCAGTCCTGCAGGATGAACCTATTCTGATGCATATCCTCTTTGTGCTGCAGTCCTTCAGGATAAACCTGTTCCACAGAGCATGGGTTCTCCATGGGCTGCAAAGAAAAGCTACTCTGGAGCTTGGAGCCTCCTTCTTGGACCCTGGTGCTCCCTCCCTTGTTTTTCACTCTATTTTGCTCACTCCTCCACCTCCTTCTTGTGCTATTTACCCTTTCTTGAATGTGCTTCCTCAGCAGCACCACCAGTTCCCCAAAAGCACCACCAGCTCCCCAGGTGGGCTGAGCTTGGGCACACTGAGTCAGCTGCGGAGGTGGCTGGAAGTGGCTGTGACAGGCACAAGGCAGCCCCTGGCTGGCCTCTCCCTGCAGAGGCATCTCCTGCAGCCCCATCACCACCAAGACTTTGCCACATAAACTCAACACATCCCTGAAAGTCCGTTCCCTAACTACCTGCTGACCCTCACCTGACAGTCTGTCTGCAGTTTTGACGTTTTCCAACCCTTCCTAGAGTGCATCACAACAGCTATGCAAACACCCCAACATTTCTCACAAACCACTGCCAAAATCACAGAAAGGGCTAAGGAAAGCTTGAGGAAAGCTAAAAGAAGATAAAATCATTGTTTCAGAATAGGCAATGAGTATCAAAAGTACAAGCCCAACTCAGCTCAGAATACTTACTAAATCAATGACAACAAGCCTAATAATACTATAAGAAAACAGCCATTTCAAACCAGAACAGAAGAGGGCTAGATTTACTGCAATAGCAGTTTTATGGCCAGAATGTCATCCATGTTATCAGTATGAACAACACATTGCATAAATAATTTCTGTTGAAATTGTGAGAGTATCACTTGCTATAAAGTGGTCTAATCCACATACATTTTATTAGTAAGCATTTCTATCTATTTTTTATTTATTTCTGTTGTAAAAACAAGGCATATTTACAGATGTTATCATCCTGATTTATTGTATCTTTAGAGAAAGGACCTTTTCAGGTTACAAAAAATTATGTCGTTCTCATTTATATTAAAATATAACTTCTGTGGTCATTAGCGAATTATATTACTTGAGGTAAAGTGTAGTCAAAAATCTACACATAAATAAAACCTGGTACGTTCCAAGCACTATTGTGATATTTATCACTGATGGAGCTTATGATTGCAGGACTATATAAAAATCTTTAGGGGTTACCTTAGCTTAATGGTGTTCTTCCCTTTCACTCAGCATCCATTTCTTATTGCAAACATCTGCTTGGAAATAAAAAGGGGTTTATATTTCCCTGGGACATACTTGGCTCTACGAGAACATTGCTCATTTTATTTAAGAAATACTTAAGTTTAATCAAGTTTTTAATTCCAGAAATATTACAGCCACTCATCTTGAATGACTTGCGACTCTAATCTATATATTTTAAAATGTCGTTAATGAAAAAGAATAACGTAATAGCTATTGTTGGATTACATAGCAGAAAATGAACCTCTTTGCTTTCTCTCTTGATTAGCGCTCTGGCATTTATTCAGTGGCTTGGCCTTGCTCATTTTAGCCTTGGTGCAATAATAATAACAAATGAACCCTATTACTCTTTCTGTTTGCTTACTTCTGTTCTGATGTTAGGTACTCTCCAGTTCATCTTGTAAATTGCAGCTAATATAAGGGAGAAATATCTGTATATGGATAAAAGAAAACAAGCTCCTTATAAAGTTTACAAGAAACATTCTTTGTGAAATAAATCTAAGGGGTTTGGGGAGAAGAAAATTATGTGTTTTGCACTCACACTGATGAATGCAAAAATTATATACCATATTTTACTTACTAATATGAACTAGTAAAATTCATGGCATGCTGTTTTACAGGCAGTAAAATACTTTTTCCAGATGTGGCTTCATAATTCTCCAAAGACTATCATAGTTATCATAAGATTTATGGGGGATAATTTATTAATCACATATTTTTTTTAACTTTGGAAATCTGGTTAGTGAGATGAAAGGGAGCTCTAAAATTAGTCATTTTAACTAAATGTGGATGGCATTACGATATCAAGTTACTCCTTTTGTTCAAATTATTTTTAATGACTTTATTTGTTTTATAGCCTCTACAAGTCAGTACCAACTTGGTGGTAATGATATATCCGGCAAAACTCTAACATTTTGAAAACCAGCAAGAAAACCTTTTCTAACACATTAAATTAACTTAACTGTGTCATACCATTGTTACAGCTTATTTAAGGATATGTAAGCTACTTAAATTTATTTGTATAAGATTTGAAGGAGACAAAGCTTATAAAAACTATGCCCCACGTCTTTAACCCAGCTTCCTTAATGAAAGTTTGTTAGTGGATCATATGCAAAAAACACTGCAAGGGCAGAATGCTGATTTAAATTTTATATTTTACAACCAAGTTTATATTGCTGAAGCAGTTTTATTAAATCTGTAGTGAATATTCAAGTCATGATAGATCTGGTCTTGGAAGTTATTTCATGCACAGTTGGCCTCATCCACAGTGTAGCATGACTAGGGTAAATCATTTGCTTAAACCTTGTACTCTTGGACCATTCCCAGAGCTTCTGGTTAGTTGATTTCAGAACCAATTCCATGCCAGATCAATTCCTTCATCAATCCGTCCAGATGAACCATGTGGATAGTGGCAAATGCAGGTAGTCTGTATATGGGATTTGGGAATGATGTCCCAGACCATGAGGGCTCAAGTTCATTTGCCTATAAATCGACATTTAGTGCCCCTGATTTGCTTTAGTGTCTTGCTAAGCATCCAGTGGCTGAACCAAGCAAGTTCCATTTCCCAAAGGCCTTGTGTCACAACTTCCAGCCCTGTCCAGTTGTCTTAAGATACTGTAGGGCATTTTATATTCCACCAGAGACCTAGGTTTAGAGGAATGAGTTGAGCTTTAAATCTCCATTGGCTCTAACAGGATCTCAGATACTTGCATGTTTGTATCTGAGGTCCCTGCTTCTGAAATCCATACTTCCTGACATCTAAATGCACCTTAAATTGAATCCTGCCCTGTGGGTCAGCAAGCCGTGAGGGAGGCATGAAGACAATTTGACACCCAATTGCCATTTGTCTTATTGAGTGCAAGAGAAAGAAAGAGGAAAAAAAGTTTAAAATAGATCAGAGTTGATGGATGAAGTCTGAGAGAATAACATCACAAAAGACTGGCATGTTGGGAGAAGCAACTGGAGGCGATGGTAAGGATCACATCAGGTCCTGTCATGGGACATGATTTATTACTTGATATATGGGTCTATAAAGTGATGTTCTTAGGCAGAAATTACTGTTGGAACTATTTTCCATCTATACTGTATGACACAGCCCAAGCTTTATCTTTGAGATGTGACTGCTACAACACCTATAAATGCCTTCCCCACTTCACAACAGACTTCATGAAAACAAAGTGGAAATTATGCATTTATCTGCTTATTAAAAAATTTCATACAGGTTTTAGGACCACAAGTATTTCACCTTCTGTTAAGCACTACCTAACAGCTAAGCAACCCCATGGATCTTTTTCTCATAGAATGGTCCTTACGGGTTTAGGATCTGAGAATTAAAGTGGTTACATAATTCTATACCTTGTGTATTATGTATTGTAAGATGATGCCTGTAGTAAAGTCGCTCTTAATAACTCTCTGGTGCAGAACTCCTTTCCTTTTAATTTCTACATGTATGAGCTAAGAAAGATGTGGCATTCATTTGGAGCTGAGGCTTACAAAATAAGTGAAGGAACTTTCCACCCCAGTGCTGTTAATGTTTTTGATCAACTCTATAGCATTAATTTGAAAATCTTGTCTGAGTATTGTGAGTGGGTTTTGTATGGACATTCTGAAGCAAGTTGTCAAAAGCATTTCTGATGTGTCATGGTAAAGACTATAAATCCTGCATATGAACACAGGTAGATACATGTATGTGTGCATATGTATGCACAGATTGTTAGTTAACCAAGCTAAACCTAAGAAAATTCAAGCATGTAGCTGATTTCTGTACCCAAATCTGGAGTAGGCAGTCTACGTGTTATTACAATTCAAAAAATAATGAAGGTGTCTTGCCTAACTGTAGACTATATTGTAGATATTTACATCCAAGGTAGTCAATCATGTCTGTCTTTGTGTTCAACACAGAAAAATAAACATTTTCTGAGAGTAATTCATCTGGACCATTTCCTATGTGTTTTAGAATGTGGATGAATTGTTCTCTGCAAGGGCCTGTTTCCCTTTACTGATTACCTAGGGCCTGGAAAACTAGTTCAGTTTTAGATGTCTATTTTGTAGATGTCTAAATTTAGGCAAATGAATCCCACACTCTGTGTTAAAATAATTTCCTACTGATTTTGAGTATTCCAGATGTTCACAATTTCACCATATCAAGGCTTTATTCAGGCTTACAAAAGGAAATAATCTGCATTAGGGGAACCCACTTTTTTAAATGAAGTGTTTTGTGTTCATTATGTTATTCATTGTTTTTTTTTTCTTATCCTTGCCAAACTCGTTTCCTTGAAAAGACTGAATAAGCATAAATAATTTTTACAATTTTAAAAGTTGAATTATAGCATTTTAGAACATTTTTATGACTTTGTGAAATTCTGTCAATTTATTTTTCTCCCATAACTAGAAAGGCTGGTGTGATATCTGAAAAAATAAGATATCAACACGCTCTTTAAATCTTTCATATGGTTTTATTTTTCATTTCCAACTGATACGGAAAGAGCTGGAAGGCAGTTCACAGTCTCTAACAACAAGTTCACACAAAGCTTTATATGCTCAGTGAAACCCTCCTCACTGTAGGTACAAAGAATATTGGAAAGATAATTTCTTGAAGTCCTCTACAAAAAGTAAGATTTTTTTTTCTGACTTAGTTAAACTTTTCCTTGACAAATAGTTCAGTATTTAAAATTTACTAGTAGAAGAGAGATTGTATTGCAAAAATATGTGTTTATCTTAATAGTGGGAGTATTTTGCAGATGATTCAAACTGTGATTGGGCTCTAATAATTCGGGCCCCACAACTCTTTAGAAACATTAAATATCCCAACTTTACTACTTATGTATGGTTTCTACTTTATAACTTCTTTTATGCTGCCCTGAGGACTAGAAAAACTTTTTTCAAGTGATTTCTGGCATATTCACATATTATATAACTCAATGAGGGAAGAGAGAAACTACCAAAGATCACCATGCAGCCATAAAAAAATTTGTGGAAGCTGGCAATCCTGTGCCATTCTCTAAGAAACTATAAAAGCCATGCAGACCACTGTGCCTTATCAAGCAAAAATGGTGACTAAAACCCTGACTTTGACACTGCAGTTCAACAGATTGGCCTTCATAAGTCTAAAGAGCCCCCAGTTACTTCACTTGGAGTTCATTTCCAGAAAGGTCTTCAAAACTAATCTCACTGAACTTTAACACCTAAAAGCAAAAGTCAACTCTCCATTAGGGAACTTTGTCCTTTCATGAAACAATGGAAAAAATGGGCATTTCCAGAATATGACTCATCTACTGCTGAATAACTCTCTGAAAGTGTTCTTTTCTCTCTATGCACCTAGGAAAATATTCCTAGGAAACCTAGGAAATGTCTGTGAATCTCAGTGTCACTGATTTTTATGCAAAATAGATCTGGCCTTTTAGATATCTTAGGGGTTTCTGTTCCAAAGTTTCATTTATATTTTTATTTATTTATTTCCAGTCAATTTTGTGGATAATTTATTGGAACTGAATTCCTAGGACTTCATTTTGCATTCAGAATTACTTCTAACCTTCCCTTAACAAGACACTGCTATTTTCTTGCTTAATGTACAGGGGAAAACACAGTAATAGCTACTGCAAAAGGTTTGTGCACAACACTAATCAGTTATTTGTCGAATTGCTGCCAAAAAGTAAATTGTCAAGAAGAACAGAGCTTGATGCAAAAAAGTTACACTATTAACAATCAAGGGACAATCATAAAGTCTGGCTCTGCCGTATGTGTACTATAACATATATAATAAAATCTGCACTGAACTTTCAACTACTTTCCGTGTTAACCAAAACATGTAAATTATGAACTGGTTGGCTATTAAACAAAACATCCATGGATAAGACATCTTTTCTAACAAAAGAATGATTGTAGCCCAGTTCAAATTAGTTTGGAACCATCCCAGATTAAAGAGAGCAATTCACAGGTCTCAGGATTGCATGACAGAGAAAAGGCAGGAATTCTTTTAACAACCATGTTGGAACATGATCAAGCAAATTCTGCAGTATCTCAAAAATGCCTGATAAGGATACCTGAGAAAATGCTTCTGAGAAACCAAAAAATCCATTCTCTTAACTGATCAACAGCTATATTTTTCCAATTGCAGCTGTATCCAAAAAGCATATAGAAATATTACAAGATAACATTAAACAGCATAAAAATGCCCTTGACTAGTGTCTTACTTAAGAGGCTTTGTCAGCACAATAGAAGAAGACATCATGATAATTCCTTGCCTCTGAGATAATCTTTTTCCTTTACTGTAAGACTTACAACATTTTAGCACTCCTAATCTCTATTCCAGGCAAGATCTTACTTCAGTTATTCTCTTTTCATTCAAGGCATAACATGAACTGCCATTAAAATAATATCATACCAAACAGAAAAAAACAAGGCATAGTCTGAAGTGTCTTGTTCCATCAAGTCCAGGACATCCTTTAAGAGAATATGAATCACATGAACTCCAAGATGGGTATAGAAGGTTTATTGCAAAAAGGTTTTGAAGAGCAGAGTTCCTCTGGTTTTCGCCCTTGTTTTTTATTACAGCACACAACAAATGGATATTGCTCACTTACCGTCAACAGTTTTCTACTCTCAGTTTGAATGTGCCTATCTTTCAACACTGACTGAAAAGATGACCAGTTCAAACTAGATATGTACTCTGTAGATAGTTAAGTTCAGATGCAGTAAATCACTTCCATTTTTTTCAGAAAACAAATTAATCAGGAGCCACAGAGTTTCAGAGTTTCGGTGGCACTTGTGAGACCTTTTCCCTCCCACTCCCCTCTGCCAGCCCCCGCTACTCATTTCTGCTTGTTGGGGGATTCTGCTCATATCCTCCTCCTTGGTCCTTCTCCCACAGGATCTGATCTTATTTAGGAATAGGAAGGTGCAAGGTGCAGGGCTTTCAGCACAATGTCATCTGCCTTAAGCAAAAGTAGCTGCTCGTGAACTCCAAAGTTCAAGGCTGAGATGCTACCACCATCCCAGGGCTTTCAGGTCATCTCCATGCCATTCCAGATGACCCTTTAAAGGAACAGGCAGAAAGTTTGGAGGAGGTGGGCCCACCCCACTGCGCAGCAAGAAGGAGGCATGTTGCCCACAGGGCAATTTATCTACTCTTCCCACTGACTGTTGTAGTGCAGGCAGGAGGGCAGCACTGGAGCCTCATCTCTGTTCCACGGTGGATACCAAACCCCAGCAGCTCTCTGGGAGGGTGTGCACTTCTATCTGGAAGGACCTGCATCATTCCCAGCTCAGAACTGCTGCTGTGGTGTGGCAGGGACCTCCAGGAAGGTGGGCTGCACGTTTGCAGGTTCCTAGTTTTTGCTCTGTTTTCCTAACTCACAGTACACTTTTTTAGGTTTTCTTGTTCTATGAAATGAATATTCAGATTTTTTCATTTTTCTCCAATTTCACACAACTACTTAATTCAGATGGCATTTTTTTCTTCTGCCTGAATGGCAATACCGATTACTACAAGGTAATACCATGAAAATTCTATCATCTCTGTTGCCTTTTCTACATGCTCTCAGGAGAAGGAAGAATCACAGAATTTGTTAGAAAAAGCAGTTCTAAACAAACCCTTTGTTAATACAAATGTTACTTCAGGGCAGCCAAATCAGGTTATGCATTGGGAGTTGTTTACAGACTGAAAAGTCTTAGACAGGTACCTGAAGCGATACCACATTTCTTTTTTAATGTTCAGATGGGAACTCGAAGGATTACTCAACAAATTATATACTCTGATTTCTTGGAATTGACAGATGAGTAGAAGCAATGTTGTACTTATTGCTGAAGTCGTTTGATTTTACTGCTTGTAAACTGATATGAAAGACTCAAACAGTAGGAGAGGACCATCTTTACTTAATTTATACATTTTATTCATCCAAAGGGAACATTTTTTCCCTTTTCTGGGAGCAGAACGCACAGTGTCTTTTGCAATAACTTTGCACACATGTTCATCGTGGCTTATAATGGCGGGTGGTTTCTCATCTTTATACCATCTTTTAATCATAAATTTTCTGTGAATCACGGAATGTTTTCACTTGAAAGATTCACAGGATCAACATCTGTTGTGTAGAGTGATACAGCTGAAGAAGACCTAATGCAGGCAGTTTAATGTTATTTAAAGATCAGAGATTAAAAAGAAAGTCTTTATGTACCCTCTGAAGCCATTTATGTGCCTTCCACAGCTTCTTACCAATCTTTCTGTTCTATCCCATCTCACACCACCCATGCAACCTTTCCTTTTGCTTCTCTTGTACTCTTTAAAAGACAGCAAAACCCCACTTTTGTTACAAGAAAGGAGTGAGTCATTGTTTTATATAAGAAACAACAAAACCATTTTGCAGAGAAGTGTTTCATTGCTGCATAGTGCTCTCTAAATGCATCAACTTGGTGTAAGTTACGAGCCAATAGATACTTTTTAGGTGTAGGGTCCATTCTGTTCATTTTCAAAGTTACTTGCAAACATTTCATTGTATTATAAACATTGAAGCCAGACAAACTGTGGGAGGAAAAAGAAAGGTGATGAGTTTTCTTTATTTTCAGAATTAGAGAGACAAAGGAGTAGAAATTGTAAATAACTTATTTAAGGTAACATAAGAAACCTATACGAGGAGCTGGAATTGTATTTTTAATCTAGGAACCCTACCAGAAGTACATGTCTTGTGTCTTGTCTCTAAAATCAGCCCATCATCACATTGTAGTTTTTCTATTGAATCTTATCTGATAGTTTTGCCAGTTGTTAGACTGTGGCTTGGGAGATTTCCAGTTTCTGATGTACAGCGTACATGTTTGTTTCTTTGTGTGTGGTGTTGGTTTTTTTTTAATAAGAGATTTGAGAACAAATAAAGGCATAGAGTGACACTGAAAGAAGTAATTTTCCACTTCACATCTTCCAATTATGTATAATCCTTTTTGCATGTCATCTTGTTTGCATCTGCAGATAGAATAGGTCTCAGCAATAGCATGTGCGCATGCTGAAATTCGAAGTGTTTGTAGCACTATACAACCTATATTTTTTTAGTCTGCCATTTAAAAAGGGCAGAAGGTTTCCAAAAATCCTCAGATGTTTACTATGTCAGGCAACAATTATAAGGTACACATGCACACAACTATAACCTGCACATATATTATAGAAAAAAATAATGATTGATAGCATTATATAAACTTTCCAGCTGGACGCTTCTAAAAGCTTTTCTTACCCCACAGGATGATGCCTGACTCTGCTGATATTTCAGGATGGGTACGTATTTGGTGGGAGACCACATTCACATTAGACTGTCTTTGTTGTACTGAGTTCAGAAGTTGCAAAACTTGCAGGATAATAAGAGGGCAGTTTTTCCCTGGATCTAGTTGCTCCGGATTACCTATAACTGAGGAATTTGACTCAGATGGTGTTCAGCCTGCCTCAATAGGCTAGTGATCTTTGGCAAGTGCAAGTCCCACTAGGGATTGAAGAATTCTGGATCCATGGAAAGAAAGCCTAGTGCATCTGGAAGTTAATAACAGGCAACAAAGACAATGCTGAACGAAAAAAGGTATGATTGAAAAAGTAGGATTGAAAAGTGGGATGTGGATGAAGGAGGCTGCCAAAGTGGGGAGAAAAACAAAGAGTTGTGCAAAGACTAGTATAGAAAAGGCAGGGGAACTCTTTTATTATGTTGAAGGCTTGGAGCTCAGCAGACAAAAAAAGGAAAGGGATCTCTTCATCTTGTTTTAGTACAGTGGGTATAAAGCCTTTGTGAGTCTAAAGGACTGAAATCAGCCGGTTGAAAACACTGCTGAACTAATCCTAATGGCTTTCTGGTTGTCAAACAAGCTATCTTTCCCCAACATTTCTATGTTTTTCAGGCTGTCTTGGTCCACCTGAAGCAGCCCAGAGACACTCCCAGTGAATCCATCCACCCTTGGATCTGGTCCCACAGGGGAACCATTTCACCAGCCTCTGAAACCCAACCCTTCTTGCATGAAACACAGCTATTGTTTAACAGTTCAGAGCAACAAGCTGAGGGCAGGAAATGAAGAATAATGTCTCCACTTGAAACAGCTAATTATACTTGTGTTGATCTAGTGTTAAACTTTCCTGTTATCATTGGCAATACAGTCTTGTGTATCTTGCTTGTGCTGAGGTTTTCTAGTGGCTTCATCTTGGGCTGCAGCCTGTGTTGTGCAGAAATGAAGCAAAGCTTTTTTCAACACTAGTTGTGCCCTGTATTTCTTTAAGCCCTGTTTGCCAGTGCAGCTGTACTTTTAGCATCAAATTGACTTTGGTTAGGATGGAAAACCATACATCTAAGGATGTAAGGAAGTTTAAATGTCACCTTGAGATAAATATTATCAGCTTATAAGATCTCTCTAAGCAGGGAAGAACTGGATACAATAATTTCAGTAGCAATATTCTCTGTTTTACTAAAGAAACTTCATAAGCACAGGACCTTCTTTTTTTTCCTTTATCCTTCAAAAATCTGATATTCCAATATTTTTTCACTCTTTCAGGTGAAATATAAACCTGAGCTTTAGTTCCTTCACCAGCTGGCCCACATTGAACACACCACCAGTACTCAGTACAATGACCATGTGTTAAAACCAGAAGTTAGATGCAATATTCAAGTGCGCTCTAGAACGGAGGCATACGAGATACATATACATAGATTCATGGTTCCAGCCATGAACAGGATGTATTTCAGTGTACCCTTAGGTGTGGATTGGTACAGAAACTCGGAATAGCTTCCGTAAAGAGCAGTGTTCAGGCATTAGGTTTCCAGGAGTTGTCCAATAAATATGTTTATGTGGAAAACAGGACTATTCATTCTGGCTGGCATTTGAAACCCTCATAATCTGGGGTGAAGAGAACGCTTCATATTGTTGTTTCATGAAGCTGGATTTTCATGACAAATTTGCATAATATTGTTCACATACTGCCTTCCTTTGATAAAGGGAACATTTTTGAATGGCAGTAAGTATACATCCCTTCCAGATTTATACGAGTAACAGCAAGAGAGTACATCTGTTCCCAAATTTTAGAAAAAACGTGGTTTCTTTTTATTCCATTCTGCTATACAGAAAGAAAATTATGTCTTTGCAGAACCCAGTTTTAGATATGCTTTCTCTCAATACTGCTACTAATACCAATGTCTGACTGCAACTGTGCTGATTTCTGGCTCTGTACAGCACCTACTTCTGTAATAGCCTACTAAACAGGGCCAGGTCATTTCATTAACTTACTAGCACACCTCTTGACACTGTTTTGATCCAAAGTAATACTCTTCCAGATAATTTCTGGACACAGTTTTCAGCTCTTAACTGGTTCAAAACCCAGCAGTCTGTTTGGAGGCAGCCAGATGGTTTTTGAAAGCAAAAGAGTTCAGATGGCTGATCATGAGCTCGCTCATGTCAATAGTCACAGAGCTGGAGTAGAGTCTTGGTCCATTTTATTTACTGGTATAATGTGGCCTCAGAGGACTGCATTGTGGCTAAAATAACATGGTGTTAATAACAACAACTCAATGCTTCCTCAATTCAATTTCTATATGAATAAAGCCATTCTACTTTTCAGTTTTTACAGCAGCCCCAGAAGTTGCCATCCTTTGCATTAGCACAGTGGATAACAGTTTTTAAAAGTTTGATTTGCCTTCTGTAAGTAGGCATGCCACCAATTTGGACAGCTTCCATCTTTTTCGAAGATGTAAGTAGCCAGTAAAACAAATGAAAAACAAAAGAAAGAGAATTTAATTCAGCGTGACTACATGACAGATGAATAAGACGAGTATATCTCAGCCAATAGGAAGAAACAGAGACTGACCAAAGGTTATGGCTTACGGGGATAAATTTATCCTCTGTGATGAAACGTAATCAGATCCTTCCAGTTTCAAGTTTGAAGTCTTCCTGAACCTGGAAGGTTACAGGTCTGAACACATCTCCACCTCTAGTTTGCACATCTCTTGATCTTCTGCAATTTTTAAAATATAAAAAAAAGTAAGAAACTAAAACAAACTATGACATGATAGGAATTTCAAATTCCTTAAAAAAAACACCACAAATATATATTCCATAGCAAGGTTAATGATTCTTTAAAAGTACAGGGCACAATACTTAATGCTTTAAGCAGACAACCCTTTCACACATATTTTTTTCCTAAAAAGCATGTATAAATTAAGCAATAATCATGACATCTACACCAGGAGTGAGGTGTGCACTCCTTCTTTCACTTGTGGAAAAAATTGCTCTTTAAAACTTCATAATTTACAATCATCCTTTCTCAATAAAATGTGGAAAAAACTTTACATGTAGAAGATATAGAATTAAGCAATGGTTAAAACTGCTGTGTTTCTAGGATCTTCTAGTGAAGTCTTTCTATTTCAATACCAATATTAACGCAAAAGGTCAACTAACAAACTCCTCTGGTAAGGGTGGTGAATGCTGGCTTTCTTGAGTAATACTGTCTGTAGTTCCCATCAGTAAACACACAAACAGGGCAGGTGCTACACAGTCTCTCCCAGAGGACGGTCCCTGAAATCAGTGAAACTACAGATAGACAAAGCCCCTATTCACAGAGAGTAAAAATATCTGCTGCTCATGAGGCTGAAGAATTTCCTTACATATCTATGTGAAAAGATTTGAACCTTGCCTAATATAACTTTGTCAACAGTTGTTTCAGTAATATCAAATTTTTATAGGGTAGTGTAATTTTTTTTGGAGGAGAAAGCAGTGTTTCACTACAACTAGGCGTAATGAAACCTTCCTGATATTATGGTCTGCAACAAGATTCAGATAAGTTAATGCAATAGTCTGAAAGTATGGTTCTGGTTTTAGGCAGGCTTAACACTTATGCAAGTCCCCTTTTAGTATGTGGAGAGAGAAGTGTGGGTACCTCTAGAAGGCAACTCTTAAGCCAGGTGTGACATAAATCACTTTGTCTATTTCCAGTGACAATAAGGAGAATGGAAGCAACTGGTTTTGTCTAAACTGTAACTTTCAGACTTACCTAAGACCATAGGAGCATGTGTTGAGTCCAACCAAAGGTCCAGACAACTTATTTTCTTGTGTTCAACAATAGACTGAGTGAATTCATAGTGAGTGTACAAACAGGGCCAACATCTGCAAACTTGTCCCTTTAATTCCTTTTAAGTACCACTGTTGAGATGCTTTTTGGTACACAGCCATTCCTTCACCTGCAGGCAACTCTGGCCTTAAGAGACTCACTCAGAAATGTTCAAAGTTGGTTTTGAGGGGCTAATCAAATTTTGAGTAGTAAAGCTGGAAAAGGTTAGATGGGAAGACCATCATCTTCCTGGGAGATGAGATGGTTAGATGCAGAACTGATTGTTTTTATTATTCCCTGGGGCATTCAAGCGATATTCATTTCCCTGCTAGAACAGCCTGCTGTCAGCCTGTATGGTCAGCATCATCATGCAGCACAGCAGTTCTGTGCCACAGGAATGCAATGCTCAATCTTGTGGATTCACCACAGACTTCTTTTAATTTTCTTGTTCTGAAAAAAAATAAAATAAAAAAAAGGCAATTAAATTCATGAAAGCTGATGGGCAAAGTGTTTTAAAGCTCTCAAGTTAAACATCTAAAACTTGGAAAAATTCAAATGAAGCATTCCTCACACCACATGAAATGGACCCTCCACACTAGAGGCAGATTTGTGCAACGCACAGAAGGGATCTAAACTGCGGCACAGACAACTCTGTGAAGGGAATGGTGATACAGCATTCCCTGAGCTTCACAGAAGCTAAACCTTTCATCCTAAAGAACTTTCAAGGCGGTAGATCATGCATGTGCACTTATCTGTGCAACATGAACCCTGTTATATATGGAGTCAATCCCCTCTTGTCCATATCCTCAGCAATAAGCCTTCTGATAGAGATCAAGCCAGGGAAAGCTGAGTGCATGGAAAAGACAAAGTTGTAGCAGAAGTTGTTTGACATCTTTAACTGCAGTGGGGGTGACTTGTGACTTGCGTTTGGAAGGCAATGCAGAGCTTTCAACAACCTCCATGAGGCCGCCTTTTGCTCCATGGTCATTAAACACCCAATCCCCAGTGAAACACCGTTCATTGCACAGGACAAAGCTTTCAAGATTCTGGTAAAATCTACAAGTGTTACTCCTAAAAATTAGGGTATTTTTAATAAATATCCCAAGGAAATCTTTTCTGTTGGCAATGTGGTGCAATTAAATTGTTCTCTATCTATTTTAGTCTTAAGAACATATTCTGCTGTCTTATTTGCCAGTGAATTCATACAGATAATATAAAAAACTGTAAAGTTAACTACTTCTGGAAATGAATCCACCACTTATTTCAGTAAATTGCAGTTCTGACCAACCAACATAAGAAAGTGACCTGGAGTTTTACCCACCCCTCATCTTATCTGTAAGTTTAGAGAGACGAGGCAAAAGCTGAAAGGACTCAAATCCTCACCTGAGACATCTCCATGATCTGGAAAAAGTTCTTTGGAAACCACAAGAAGTGTGAGTCATGAACATTATTCAAACATGGTGGCTTTGCTAATCAGCAAAGAGTCTGTTACAAGGCATTGGTCACTCCTAGCTGCAGATGGCTCGTACTGCTTCCAGAGGAACGAGACAGCCAAAGAGCACACTGGTCTGTCACCTCAGTACCTTTATTTCCTCACAGTGGAGATCTGTACAGTAGTACCCTGATAGATAAAAAAGACAATACTTCCTAAAGTGCCCTCACTGGATCTACATCACTTCTGTTGTCCCAGGAGCCCTAGCAGCAGAGAGCTTTTTCTCATGGGTCCTGTTTTCCCAGCATAAGACAAAACAAGAATTGTTTTTATGCCTAAATCCCTCTGCTGTTAAAACTAATCTATAAACCGTATGTGTAAAGGATGCTTTCTAAAACAGTACCCATGCTCAAGAGGTCGGCCTGTCAGCTGTACATTGAAATTTAGAGAACCTAAAGATTTCATGAAAGTATTTTTTCTGTGTACTGTCAGGGCCTAAGCTGAGACCCTTTTAGAAATTTAGGTTTTACTAGTTCAAATGTACTTAGTTTAATATTTTCATCAGTATAGAAATATTTACGTTTTTAGTCCCTGGCCATTACAAAAGCCTTTCTAATCCATGTTCATGATATTTAAAAGAACATCATTTCATCCTGAAAGCCATTGACCTGACATTATATTATATTCTCTACACTTTACAGAATTTTGAGGATCTATATGTTTATCAAGGACATTTTTATTACACACCTAGGATTTTAGGGATTCGTGATATGCATGATATAAGGAATTTTGCTAAGGTTATGCAAGTTGCTTTTGGAATAGGATCAAAACATAGCCCAAAGCTCCCTACCTCCTTACTTACAGAGCTCCTGTTATTGTATTTAGGTTTGGATAAACTTTCCTCTGGAAGGTGATTGCTCACAGCAGTTAATTTTAAACTTGCAGGCTTAGATCTGGCTCCATGTGTGTGAACAGGCTGTCATCATGCATTCCAGCTTACTCTCAGAAATGAATGTGTCTTTCCTCAGCATTTCTCAGTGCTGGGGCATCAGACATTCCTTCTGCTCTGCATTAATCCAATTACTAAACACCTGCAGACATGCAATAACAGTGTTTGTGCCAAGTCCCTTAGAAATGGTTTTATAGGAGAATGTAATCTGCTGTCCTGCTATCAGGAGTCGCATTACACACCTGCCAAGTTCTGAGTTGAAAAATAACAATCAGAGTTCTAATTCAATGCAAGAATGTTTCGGGGCACATTAAACAGACAAAATGACATTCTTCTTAATTTTACTGCCATGAAGTCCATTAAACATTTGGAATTTGTGGTTAATTTTATTAAAGGAGAAATTTTAGTACTAAAATATTTATAGTACAGCATGATAAAAACGGACTTCTTATGGTACCTTAGGCAAGTTCCAAAAGATCCATTACAGAGACAACTATTTCAAGCACATGTAGTGTCATTCCAATTCTGTTCTTAGGGATTTATCTGATAATCACCAAAATGCACTTCAAAGTGGAATTTTAAACTGTGAAATAATTTGTTTTTCTTATGCTTTTTTTAAACTTTCCCCCAAAGATGTGGGCTGTTTGTGTCTCTGTTTTTAAAGTGGTTGTGTTCCTCAGAGCTGAAATAAAACCTCTTTTAAGAAGGTAAAACTTTTCAAGATACAGTTGTTAACTGGGTGCCAAATGATAGTACAATAGAATGGAAAAGAGATTTAGGAATATGAGTCAACTGCTGACTGTACCGCAAGATTTTGTACAGCCTTGGGTAGGTCATTTCATGCTTTTGTGTCACAGTTTCACTTCTAAAATGCACATCGATGAATCATAGGAATGTCACTGTGAATACCAAAAAAAAAAAAAAAAGAACATTCCTAGAAAGGTTCTTTGTGAGTCCTAAGTTTCTTACACGAAATTGTTTCCTTTACTAAGCTAAACAGCTCATCTTTTCGTCTGTAAGGCTATTTATATACAACCCAAATGTCATCTTATTTCACCGTGTTCCATTAGCCTCAATTACAAGTGCAGGAATTCAAAACAGTTCAAAATTATTTAAATAAATACAACGATAGTAAGCATGAAGTTGAATGAAATTATCTGTAGTACTCTGTGAGATTGTTACCCCTGTTTACATTGGCTAGGAATATGCAGCAGTGATAGCATGTGCTTGGTTCAGGAAGAGAAATTGGATTTGACCAGAGTCACCTGAAGTTTATAGCGGTGCAGTCACTGCTGAGGGCTGTACATGATATCTTGAGGGGTCTTTTACACAGCTATGGACAAGACAGCAAGGGAGCGCTGGCCAACAAAGAGCTTTCCAAGGCTGTGGCCCCTTGTACTAACCCCTTCCAGCTAACTTTACATTCCCCCATCCCAGATGTAACCTTCAGCCCCCCACTTGAAGCAGGCAGTCTGACAGTAATAATAGTAGTCACAAGAAAAGGTAAGCTCTGTCATACTAATAATTTTTGAAAACTTAAATGCCCAGGATGTGATTTTAATTAAAATGCACACTGCCTGGCTCGTCTGTTGCCAGGAGAAGGTTTCTCTTGCAGAAAGACGGTGACCTGTTATACCTATTTGCCTCCCACACTCAGAGGTCAGTCCCATCATTACACAGCCTGATTTGTAGAGATCACATATAGTGGTACGTAAACCTGAGGACAAATCTGTTTTGCTTTAAGTTTGGGTTTGCCCAGTAACCTTTGCATGAGCAGTATTTTGGAATGATCAAAACTAAGGAGATTTTTTTTGCTTTAGAAGCTTCTGTTGCCGTTGCAGTTCTGCAAAGTCTCCAATGTAGCTTCTAGTAAGAGTAAGGTATTTGAATTGATTATCTGATAGATCCATTATTACAGTTCTCATGTAAGTAACACAGGGATGGATGGTGAGGTATAAATTTACAAGGAGAAGGACAAACCTCTTCCATTAGTGTATGCGATACAGAGAAGCAAGTTTTATCTCTACATTTGTACACCTCTGCCTCCACTCATCACAGTGTATCTGGTTCTGGAATTAGATAATTCTCATTAAGATCTTCTAGGGATTTTATATGGCATTTTTCAGATTTCTTTCATTTTGTTTTACAAAAGATTCATGTGCTCTTTTCTGGGGAGTGGGATGGTCAGTAACCAACACCTGTATTTATTCATAAGCAAAGCTGAGAGAAGAACTGAAGTTTTTAAAAATAATTTCAAATACACTAGAGAAGTACTGCAGAAGTTAGAAAACTCATACAATTTTTTCCTGTACCTACAAAAAACTTGTAGTTTTCCTTCCACAAAAATGCAAATTCTCTCCAAAGACAGTGGCAGCTAAAATTCACATAAATGATTGTGTCCATGATCTAATGGAAATTCTCAGAGTGTCAGAGTGAAAGCTTAATATCACAATCTATTATACAAGGACCTTCTCCAAAGTAAAGAACTTGGTGCAAACTACTTTTCCTCAGCCTTTCCATACCCTCTACTGTTGTCCCATTGTAGGGGCTGTTGTTCACTACACTGTGTCACTGCAATATCACCAGCTACTTTGCACATACAGAAGCTCTATTTTCAGGAAAAATACAAAATATTTCTGGGCATCTTCCAAGTAATATGCATTTTTAATAGTCTAAAAATTGCATTTGCATGAGTAATCCCTATATTATGGACTCCCAGGGATCCATATAACTTGCCTTATTTATTTTCTGTTTTCCCTGAAGCAAGCTCAATGCTCAGTTCCCTTTCCACAGAAGTCAGTGAGAGTCTTGATAGTTACTTCATCAGGATGAAGGCCAGTACAGCTGGGGGTCCTATACTGCCTGAAAATGACACAATTTTTTGGACAGAAGAAGGCCCCAAAGGCTCCATATGTTGCTCTCATGCTGGGCTGACTTATTTGAGGGGAAGGTCAGCCCATTGTGCAAAGGGTCAGGGAGTGAATAACACATTTGCTGCATGCCTGGGAGAGGAAGCTTGAAGCTGGGAAAGGGGTCAGGCTTTTTAATTCCCACTGGGCCTAGTATCCTCCAGCTTATTCCAGCTCAGAATCTGTACAGCTTCAGCATGTGTTTTCAGATTTGACTCTTTTTAAACAATCCCAACAAAATCTCTAGGTTTTGGAAAATTAAAATGCAGGCCTTGATTGTGGATCAGAACAGAAGTATTCTACTCTGTGCTATGTGCTTGAGAAGACAATGATAGATGTGAGCCAGAGACGGCACCTTATCCTCCTCCCATCTATTTTCAACAACACTCTGTGAAATGATCATTCGAAAAAGGTGTTTAAAAGATCCTCATTCACAGATTTTTTTTTTACATGTGTGAATCAGCAGATGTATTGGAGGATATGAACTTTATACAAGTGGACTCCTTTTCCCTAGGAAACTATTCCCTTTCTGTGATGCTCAGTTAAGCATTCCCTCTGGGTAGAGAGTAACTTTCCCAGCTGTGCAGTCCAAATGGCACAGAAGCTTCTCTAACAGAAATTTAGATGCTATTGCTAGACACTGGAGAGAAAACATACAGAAAAGAAATCTTGTTGTCAGTGCTAGGTTTGTTTGTTGCTTATATATAATTTGACTTTTTTCTAACTGGCCATTGGTTCTAAGGCTAAGACCAAAACAAATACAAGATGTACTTTTCCTATTTCAGTAGAGAAATGGCAGTAATTTGATATTCCACACAGAAATAGAAAATCAGTACTTTGATTATCTGTGGGTTTTTCCTTTGCTCAGACTTGAGGTCAGGCAAGAAGAAGCACATTCAGCTACAGGTTGAACTTACTAAAATGAGACTAAATCAGACAGGACAAGGACCACCAGATAATCCTACTGTAAGGGACAAAGGTTGTCAAATAAAATTATTATTTATTTGAAATAATGCCCAGATGCAAGAGTTACCACTTCATGGAAGGAATACATATTATATGTTGAAAGAACTGCTCAGATAGAGCACTGGAGAGCTGTCTTGAAAAGAA
The DNA here is from genome assembly GCA_035584735.1 of Pseudotriccus pelzelni. Taxonomy (NCBI): domain Eukaryota; kingdom Metazoa; phylum Chordata; class Aves; order Passeriformes; family Tyrannidae; genus Pseudotriccus; species Pseudotriccus pelzelni. The sequence continues at coordinate 104,868,369 of JAWMRA010000113.1, forward strand.
CCAGCCACAACTACAACAAATGATCAAAATCCATTCAGAGAACTGGAAGATGTTTACAGTCTCCTAAACTTATCCTTCACTTACCACAGCACATTCATATACCACAACTAAATCACTAGGGAGCCAGTTGCTACCAATCATCTTCAGCCCTGTCCTGGAAGATACTGTCCTCTCCTTTTCTACTCTTCATACCATAGTATTAAGACTGCCAGTGTCTGAAAAGATAAATCCCCAGTTTAATTCTGCACACAGAACAGAGTTAAGAACACTTTGAAGAAAATAAACTTAAAACCAAGAGTACGAAGTGTACAAACTGTACAAAAAAAAATGTTCTGACCCACTCTTGCATGGATTTACAGGATATCCTAGGATCATGTGCCATCATTTTAATCTGTTTTATCAACCAGATTACACATTTGCTGTACACTCACTACCCGTGTTAATATCTTACTCTTTGCTTGTTCAACACAAACTTTGGCACTGTATTCAGCTGAGGTAAAATCTACTGAAAGGCATAAAGCTACTTTAACAACTTGGAAACCTGTATCACCTTTGCCAGAGCTATCACTGAAAGAATCAACATCATATGATACACAGACATGTCAGGGATACACGTCAGTTAGTGAACTGGAGGAACAATTGAAAACTCACAAGGATAAAGCTGTCTTTAATGCCAGCATTGAAAGGAAGGTTCAGCAATTTGCATGGTTCCAGATACCAAACCATCCACCTGAGGATTAAGTGAAACCGTAACACTTTCAAAAATGTTGGAGTGCTTTAGAACCTTTCAGAAATTCTACTCAGAGTTCAAGAACCAGAGCAGGTTAGAAAAACACCATTTCCATGACATTTTGGAGAGTATTCATAAAGTTTCACTTTATCATCACAAGCTTAATCTCTCTAGACACATCCTCTCAGGGAGAGGAGCGAGGAGGGCTTCCCCCAGGGGCCTTTGGGAGAGACTCTATTAGACCAAGCGAACCTTTGTGAATACTCCCTTTCAGTGCAAAATAAACACCACATTTGGATTACCCATCCTCATTTTCAGACCAGCTCTAGCCATAAATCTGAATGCAATTCACAATGCGGGTCGTGTCACGGTCCCTCCCTCTTGGCTGGAGCCCAGTGGCTCCGTGCTGAGCGGTTGGTTAAGTGCCTTGCTGGAGCAGAGCCACGTCACTCTGCACCTCACCGGATGCAGCCCCACGCAGGTACGTGTACATCTAAACACAGGAACACGTCTGGGGTCATCAAGGAGTTAAAATCAGACAGTGCATTTACCACAGCTCTTTGAGCTCTGTGATCCAATCAAATTTTACGAGCTAAACAGGATCAAGCTGGGTCATACAAAGAATCAGAGACATATAAAGATCCCCGGAGACTGCAGAGAGTGATTTTAATAATGCGATAGGTGGCACTTTTTCTCAGTGCACTAGGACTGAACCACAAATCACACCCCCATCTAACTGTGACCAGAAAAGTATCCATAAACTCTCAGGGAATAGGAAGGAAAGAAGAGAAATATGTTAAAATCCTGGCAGGATTCTTTTATAGTTAACTGCTACAGCTAGCCAAAACAGTAAATATTTGTTATGAAAGGTTAAAAATAAATGAATGCTATGCATTTTCTCAAACAGAAGAAAGAGGATGCCTTCAAATTTCTCTCTGACTTTTCCCCAATTATATTTTGAAACAACAACAACAAAAAAAACAATAAACCAAACATTTTTAATTGAAAATTGAACATTTTCAACGTTCAACAAAACATATCCTCAAGAACTCATATACAAGAGGAGAAGTCATCTCAACCCCAATGATTCTCAAATAGTTTCAAAGATATAAAATTTTCTCACCTTTTGGCCCCAAATAATATGCACGGTTTTGTTGTGTTTGGTTTTATTGGTTTTTGTTTTGTTTTTTTTTCCCCTAATTACTGATGGTGGTTGGGTTGTTTGGGTTTTTTTTGGAGGGAAGGGATTTATTATTTATTAATTTATTTTTAGTTCTGAAATTGAGATATTCAATTCACAAAGGTATAAGTCTCCCACATAATTATTAGGCTGCAAGGTGTTTGGCGATACCACCAATTAAAAAACAGCAGTGCATAGCACATTATATAACAGAGGACAATCCAATCACAAAGTTGAACAGAATGTATTCAGCCATACAGAAACCAATATTTTCAACCATTTATACTTAATTGTTAGGTAAGTGGACCAGCAAGACAGACAGATTCAAGCAGGCAGGTCCAAGGCTCAGACCTCAGGGTTTACTGCTCTCTGCTGACCCACTGGGTGTTTTTGCTGACAAAGGTGGACTGTAGGTTTCCTCCCAGGCCTTTACCATCAGCAGGAGGCTGAACACTCAGGCAAGATATGCTCCCTTGTGTGACTTAATTGCAGCCTTTCAGTACCCAAAGAGGGGCTGCAAGAAGTTTGGAGGGGAACTGTTTATGAGGGCATGTAGTGATAAAACAAGGGAGAATGGTTTCAAACTGAGAGTAGGTTTAGATTGGATGTTTGGAAGAAATTCTTTACTGTGAGGTGATGAGGCACAGGAACAAGTTTCCCAGAGAAGCTCTGGATGCACAACCCTGGAAGTGTTCAAGACCAGGTTGGATGGAGCTCTGAGCAGCCTGGTCTAGTGGAAGATGTCCCTGCCCATGGCAGAGGGATTGGTGATCTTTAAGGTCCCTTCCAACCCAAGCGTTTCTATGATTCTCTGAAACCTCCACTGAGATCCAACTGCCCAGGAAAGAGCGCCTCTCAGAAGAGTTGAGAAGGGGAAATTGTAGCAAGAAGGTGACTTTGATGTTTCTCCCGACAGCTTTCCAAATAACAGCCATTGACCAGAGGCAAGACAGGGTTGAGCAGTGTTCACAGCCTCACAGCTCGGCACACAGCATCTTCCAGCGCCACCTGCTGATCTCCAGCACCTCTCTCCTCCTTGTCTGACCTCTTGGATGAGGGTTTCCAGGCTATTTTTCCCCACTGACATGACGGAACTGGGTAGAGACTTAATTACACTAAGTTCTCTTTCTGTAGCAGACCTAAACAAAAGAAGCTGGGTGGCTGCTGGGTCTGCCTCTGTTATATTTTTTATACCTTTCCTTGCTAACTTTTTCTGTGGGAAAATACTATTTTATCTCTAAACCAGCAACAGGAATAGCTGATGGAAATGAATTAATTTCACAGACAAGACTGATAAATTAACAGAAGCTTACTTTTTTTTCCTAATGCAGAAAAGGAACTTCACATGGCTGCCCAGTTCACTCTCTAACGTAGAAAGAAAAGATGTTTGAAATCAGATTTACAGTCAACTGTCAGGAAGCAGAGGAGAAGATCAAACACATTGTTACCCTGGGACTAGATCATGCACCCACTGACATGCAAAAGCATTCATACACTGATTTCAGCAGGAGCTGATTGTACTCAGTTACTTCCTATCTGATCACTTGATGGATGCTCAACTCACAGCAGATGCAAGTGGGTATGTACATCCATGTGACTCCATAGGAAAATAAAGCAAGGTCTAAATTTGCAGAAATATTGGATGATGAAGGGAGTAAGGATTATATTATAATAGCTGTAAGAGCTGTGTTTCATAAAATCATCAGTTCATAAGGTCGTGGCTTGAAACAAGGCTGTTCAGTGTACCCCTGATACAGCCTCCAAAATGAGCACTAAGGTAAGGGCAGGATCTTCACATCTTTGCATTTTTCTCTGTCCATTAATAATGGTATGTGGAATATAAATCTGAAAGGAAAACAATCATCAAAAATACCACTGCAAAAGCATTCGCTTAAAACCACTTATCCATGTGGTATACACATAATAAAATTTAAGTTCAGTGGAGTGAATGTGTTTTAAAATAATCAATCTGTGCATTCAGATGTATTATAAGTATCTCAGATACACAGAGATGGATCCAGGGGACTAAATCTTACTACTTGCTACAAAATCAAAAAATATTGTGGAAAAGAAATAAAAAGAAACTAATCCCCTTTAATTAATCCAAGAATTCATAACAGTGATCATATTTATTCATGAGATTCCATTATAGAAACAAACACTATATGCAAAACCAGTCACTGTTATGCCTTCCTTTTTCATTGCCTCCCCACAAGACAGTCTCTCCATTTACACACATTCTCTTTTTACATTTCTTTCTTTTTCTTTTTTTTTCTTTTTGTTAATTTCACTCCATCTTTTCAGTGAATTATTTTCTGCAGGGAAAATGTTTTCCCCTTTTTTCTTTTTAATAAGAAGTGTGGTTGAAATACTTGAGAGAGGTCATTTCATGATAGTAAAAAAAATGAACCCTTTTTCTGACAGGTTTGTGTTTCATGGTTGGCTGTTTTAGATTAAAGATAGAAATGTTGCAGCATTAATTCACTCTTATTTGTTGTTAGACAATCTGCATGGGGAACAGATGCTGTGAATATTCCAAAGTGAGGGACAAAAAATTATTAGATATTGGATAGTCCTCAGAGGACAGAATCCTGCATCCTCTGGAATGAGGATCACAGATCAGATGAAGCTTTTCTCTGGTTTCTAGTGAAAGTTGAGATTGCACCATATCTTTTCCTTCAGCAGCACTAATAAGGCCTCTTACCTGTGCCCAGTTTTCTGTTTTCACAGTGCATGATGGAACTTCATCTCCGAAAGATGTATAAAATATGGTTGAAACCAGTCAACAAAATCAAGAGTTGTCACAGTGGGTGATCAGCGATGAACACAGGCAGTTAGTCCTAGGTTTACCCAAACCCTAAACCAGTTGCCTAAGTTGCCTGAATTGACCCTGGAGAAAGGTGTAGGTGACCTCAGAACTCACAAGGGAGAGCCAGTATATGTTACTTTCCTACCTCTCTCTTCTGACCCAAGAAGGAACTCCAGATTTTGGCTTTTCCTCATGTGTTTGCATTTTCCCTTATTTTTCACAGCAATTGCTTATAAAATTCATTCCCCTTCCTGTTTCCAACAACTTAAGTTAGTCCTAACTCTGACCACACTAACTTCAGTTTCTGAGGAGAAGTCAGGCAGAATTTAGGCTGTACTGTCCTGGATCACTGTGTTGGGAAGAGTTAAGTGTTACATCCCAGCAACAGACATCTCTGGCATTGCACAAGCAGTAAAATTTCCTAAGCATCTGTGGGAGACTGGGAGCTAGGAAGAGAGGTGCCTGCTACTTGTAGATGCCTGAGTTTTAGGTAGAAGTTAAATACACTAGATCCTGCCTTTAATCCCCTAAGAAAACCAGGTTAAAAGTATCACTGAAAACCTTATGTTCTGTGCACAAGTAGCTTTTATTGGCTAAGTGAAAAACTAACAAGACATGAAAGATGTTTTTAAAAGGGAAATTGCAAACACAAAGACTGATTTGGTACTGGCTAGTGCTGCATCTACACTAGAGAAGATCAGGATGGCCCAGAGTATGAGAACTAACAGGCTGCTCAGTCCGGCTAAACATCCAGAACCAGATTTCCCTTCACATGTCAAAGAGGCCATTTCATGAAACAGTGTAGACAGAAGAGACCCAAACAGAAAAGTTACAATATAAGCAAAGCATTTTGGCTTAAGACATGAAGAATGTAGAGAGATTACCATTTTGTGACTCGCAGATTTCTGTTGTTCATTCGTGCTTAGGTAATCTCTTTCCAGATGTACATCTTTTGTTTAAAATGGCTTATGGCTAATTCTTTTTGATTCACAGAAGGATTTGATTGAAAAGAGTGAGTAAAGCTGGAGAAACCTTACAAATGCAATGGCTGGGATCTTTCTTTTCAGTTGCCAGGGCAGAGGTTTCCATGGTTTGTTTGTACAATAATTTATCTGGAACAGCAGAAGGTGTTTTCAATGAATGAACCACCTGTGTAACAATATAGGAAACAGAAGAAAGATAGCTTTCAACATTAGCTATTTGTATATGAAGAAGAAAAAGAAAAAGAAATATAGTTTCTCTCTTAAATAATTTGATAACTTTCTGAGGATCACGGGGGAATACTGGATAGAGACATGATACATCAATTCCTTTTCATATGCACACACTGCGCCAGTCAGAGTGCTCAAATAGATGTTCTGTGATAAAATGTTAAGTTCCTTCTTCAGATAATCACACTTTTCCTGCTGCTGAAAACTACCACGACTAACTGCTCTTGCTCTTGTACTTTACTTGATCATTGTGTGAGTAACAGATCTCTATAATGGGGAAGGGGTGAATAGTAATAATTCCTATTAGAATGAAAGTGAAACTTCTTCAGGAATTCAGTAAAAAAGCTGGCTTAGAGGACTTTTTTTTTGACTTTTGACTGCCCTTTAAAAAGGATAAAACTTTTTTCTTGGTTTTTTTTTTAATGCTATTGTTTAAGAATAAGAAGTTATAACTTCCATATTTAAGCCCCACAGAAATATGGAATAAATCGAATTGTGCAATCCCTTTCATACATGAAAATGTGTTTAAAATAACACCTCCATTTTGAAAATAGTTTTACTCAATCAGCATTTTTGTATATTTACTCCCATGTTTCCCAATCTTATTGTTTACCTATGGCTTATTTATTACTTAATGTACTTATCTACAGAGGCATGTAGGGTTTTAATCCCCTAAAACTTAGTGAACCTCCCAAAAACAGAGAGCTTTGTTGAGTATAGTATATCTAGAAACTTACTCTGAACTTTTAAAACTTTGAAAACAATTCTTGCTACTGTAACTTTATACTTTTTTCTCCAAAAAATATATCATATATATCACATATATCACATATCACATGCTCTTGTGCTGGGTGAAAAGTTTTACATCCTTTTCTTACTTTCCCTTTCTTTTTAGGCATGTGAATGAGGTCAGTTAAGTGTAAAAGTAATTGTATCATTCCAAAGGAGTAGTTTGCAATTCAGCACCAGCATTTCTGGTGAAGATTTCAGGTAGCATTGTTACCACTACTGCTACACATTCATCTGGTGGCCGACACTGGCACTAGGGAAATGAAGGGAGGAGGAAAAGCTGTGGTGTGTGTGCCCAAAGAGCCTGTGAGAATGTTTGCCTGAGTGCTATGTACGTCAGAGTGGAAAACAGCAAGAGAGTGGAACATAAAGCCCATCTCATATATACCAGGAGGGCTGCATTTGACTTGTTTTAGTTACTTCTGATTTACTCAAGTGTCAGTTGGAGAAGGACCACAACCCATGCTTTAAAATGTTTTTATATGCTCCTCTGAGCACAAAACTTGGAGAACTTTGTGAAAACAAGCTACTGTTGCTGGTTTGCCAGGTAGGCAACCTCTCTGAGCTCTGGTTGAGAGCTGGTCCAAATAAAATGTTTCTCACAGCTATGACTGCATTGCACTAATTCAACTAGAATAAACGATTACATCAGAAAAATGTGTTTACTTTGGTTCTGGGCCACAGAGGCTGGGCCTAAATACGATGTAGAACATATGCTTGTTATTGCTTATAGGGACAAATAATTTTACAGGTGGACCTCAACATTCCTTCCCTTTGCTAAGTATACTCCTCCTGGCAAAGTACCTGGAATGTCTGTTATTATTTATAGAATGATACACAAACTTTCTTCTTTAAATGGACAGTGTAAACAGTAACTCTGAGATTAGAAGCAAAAAGAATAAAATTTTATTTCTCTCTTTATTTAGAGGTACATGACTGTGATTCTCTCATTAAAGCTACACCTGTTTACACCAATAAGGACTGACATTCTCAGCTCCTTGGTAATCTTGGACTGGTGTAAATCAGAAGTAAAGTAATCAATGCCAACAGAATTTCCCTCATGCAAAGTTAGCATAGTGGAGATTACAATCAGTTGTGTTCTTTGTTACTGAACTCATCAAAGAGTCAACCCAGACAGCCAAAAGTGAAGGGAAAGGTTCTATTTAGCCAGACTGTTGTTTCTCATGTCATCGGGTATCATTTCAGTCTAGAATTTTCATCTCTACTACCAAGGAAATTAAACAGAAACATTGCATGATTTTTATTTGCCTATGTTTAGCCATCTTGTCCCAGTATAAAGGTAAAGGAATTATAAATTGGAGTTTAGTTTAAAAATGCCTAGTTTAAACTATCTGAGAGTAAAGTGCTTTGTTTATTGGTAAACTTTCTGTCATCAACAGAGTTGAATATAAACAACCTGTATGGGATAAACTTTACTGAGTAAATAAAAATTACTTAAGAGATACAACTGAATAAGGTATGATATGTACCTAAGCCATTGTAACATGGCAGCTTTTATACACATGAAACAACAAACCACTTTTTTAAAATTGCAAATTAAAAATTAAATTAAAAATTAGCAGTGAATAAAACCGAGTCTGAAATTCTGTCTGCATTTGTCCCAAGCTTGAGGCTTCTTTTAATCTAAAGTTCTGCGTTTAATCTATTGAGACAACATAATGAGAAGTGTACAGATTTAAGCTATATCAAAATTGCATCTGTCTTTTAGTTTGTCATTATCTCCATCAAAGGGAACTAACAAATAGGAATGTTTATTTAATACCAATGCCAGCAGCCCCTACAAAATGAAGAAATAAACACCCATTCAATGCAGAGACATTACCAAGCCAAATTGGATGAAATAAGGATACTTCTGAACTTTTATTTTGTTTTTAAATTCCAACCATAATCTTCCCTGAAGTCACAGAATTAGGAGAAAATAAGCTGAGTTTCTGTGATATTACAAGAGCAGCTGCTCATACATTTCCTTCTATCTAATCTGATCTCTCATAAGAACACTCCCATGAGATGCCAAACCCCCAGTACACAGCAAAGACATTTAAAGAACTCACATGAGCCTTTTGAGGCTTTGAGTGTTTTTGAGGTTCATCTACTTCTCCCACATTGTAGATCCCTTCCATTTACATCACCAGTGATGTGCTGTAGGATTGAAGTGACTCATAGGAGATTACCCAGTGACCTAGTGACTACCATCTGATCAAGGTAGGTGGGACAAAGTCGTTAAAGTTCCCCAATGGAATTTTGTTATATTTACCCTTCTGTCCAGAAAAAAATCAAACTTGGGTCAAAACACTGTGCCTTATTCCCCAAGCAGTTGCATTCCAATGCAGCATACTTTTACATTCCTTCTAGAAACTGCCGTGTAGCATTTAGGTGCTTGCGGAAGCCGGTGCAACAGTCATGAAGGTTTTACTGATCTGAATACTAACCAAAATAATAGGAATAGGAATTTAACATTGATTTTTAAATATATAATTTCCAGATGATAAATTTTAATATGAATGAGACTCTTTTTCCAGAGAAATAACTAAATGTCTAGGGAGAATATAAAAGTCTTCTTTGCTGTGAAATTCAGAGCTGTGCAGTCTCCAGGTGTGAAGTAAAATCAGCCCTAATATGAAGGGACATTTATTAGAATGTTGTTCTTCCTGGCAGAAAGTGAACTGAGATCCTCCAGTGGAAAGCAGCAGCGAAATCCAATGTTTTCATAATTCATATGCAACCTAAACTGCCCCTTTTTATGTTGTATGAGCAGCAAAATGGTTTAAGTGTTACTGAAAATGTCTTCATTCTGCACATTAAGGATAAACTTATAATAAATTATGTTTGTGTGCTTTTATTAACCCCTGAACTGCTGCTGAGAAATGCATGTGTTTGAACAAGAGTTGAAAAGCTATTAAAATATTTGCTTAAATACTTTACTACAGTCTAAGAATTGAGCTCCAAAGCCTTTGGGATTTGGAGACGCACAAGAAATTTAACTGAAGGAAGTCTGGGAGAGGTCAGCAAGCTCAAGCACACTCCTACAAAATCTTCCACCTCCCTTATCAACTCTAATAAACTTGACTCCTACTTCTGCTCTTGCAATTCAAAGGACACATGCAAAGAATTCCCAACTATGTAGGCTGTATTCACAGCAATCTCATCCTTGCTGTATGAAAGTAGAGTCACTTAAATGTCTAAATAGCTTTGGGCTTATTTGCCCTTGGTTTACTACAGTTTCATACTTTCACTATCAACTGCTTTCTGTAACATTAGGCTACACGAAAAGCAAGCCACCTGCAGATTTTATTGAAAATTACATGGGCTGTGAAACAACAGTATTACCTCTAATTTCCCTTACTCAAGTGAAATACTTTTCCTCCTTTGAGACACTTCTTTTCTTGTTTTTGCACTTCATACACTTTATCCAAGATTTATTTCATGTCAAACAGTAAAACAGTTCTCACAGAACTGCCTGTAACCCAGATCACTCAATTCTCCCTTTGCCTATGCCCTTTAGTCCTTAAGCACTAGCAATCCAATACCAGAGTCACACCTGCTTACTCTTTCTGTTTCAACAAATGTTTTCATCTTTTGACCCAACAGAACATCTCCACCTAGAGGGACAGAGCCCTGTGAACAGGGTTAGGATGCTCCTGGAGAAAGTGGGAGGTGCCATTCTGGAATCTCACAGGCTGAAGGGGAACCCAACCTTCCCTCTGCCAGGGTGATAAGGTCACAGTTGCATAAAAGGGTTTTGAAAGAAAGAAGACATAGCAACATTTTGTCAAGATTCTTCTCTTGCTGGAGCATGTTGGTATTCCCTCAGAGGCCTCCAGCATTGTAACTCTCTAAGGATTTGAGAGACACCTTGCTTTTAGAGGTTTCTGGAGTCCAAGCACAAACTAGGCGACGAGAGGCTCATTAATGTCAAAACCGAGCCAGTTCTCTGTGTGCAACCAGCCCAAACACAAGCAGTGGGATTCATCTTAACCAAATCTAGACTTCTGCAGTGTAGAAAATCACACCTCAGCCAGTCTCTTTTGCCAGATTTTTAGTGTTAGTAAAGTCTTATCAGACCTAGTTCAGGCATTCATTTCAGGATGAGATGACTGTCACCTTTGAAGCAACTGTTTCTCTTTGTGGGAGAAAAAGGGAGTGTTGACAGTAAGCTCAGATACAGATCCCTGCAGTGCAGATGACTGAATTTGGGCAGATGAACTGCACGTCCATGCTTAGAGGATATTCATGCCAATAGCACTGCTCCTGGGGACTACGGGCTGGCCACTTTCGGATCCTGTTTGTGAGTGGACTTGGGTGTTTAATCCTTTATGGAACATAAAACTTGCGCTAAAGTCAGAAAGTCCTAAACACCTTTTAAAATATTGACTTTCTTTTGTTATGGTAGGAGTGGAGTTACCAGGTGGTCACATTAAATATAATCTTACACATTCCTTTTCTTAGTCTATGAGGAATACATGCACTTTCTAGGAATGTTGTACTGTTAGTTTTTGGTGATTCAGGTTTATGGGGGAGCTTTTGTAAACAACCAGGGAGTTCAACCTATCTTATGCTCTCTGATTAGATTTAGTTCTTGGTGAGAATTATTTCCTGAGAACCTGAAAGTGGTTTTTGGGTTAAGACTTCTAAATAAGGTTTTGCCTGCATGTAGTCTGTGACCACCTATGTTCAGTGACCATTGTACACAGTATAAATAAATGATTCTAAGATATTCTGTATCACTGATTTCTCCCCTGATAGGAAGCTTGGTGGCAAGCCTTCCAAATCCATCACAAACAGGCAATAGTGTTGTATTTCGAGGTCTATCCTTACTTTCCCAAATGTGCACAACTGCCATTAATTTTCGTTGAAATCACTTGAACTCAAATAAAAAATAGATGTTACTTTGGGATGCAGTCATTTAATGTATGAGAACCTTCTGAGCCTTTGAATGAGTCTGGGTTGTGAGTGGGTTATTTGTTTGTTTATTTTATTCCTTAATTTATAAAAGGGATGACAGCCCACCCAGTGGAATTTTCCCATCAAAAATAGTATGAAACAGAATAATGGAATGCAAGATTGATTAGATGGTGTGCTTGTTGGCAATGGGTGCATGTACTTCTTAATCTTAATAGATCATAAAAAAAAGCCTTTCATACTTGCCATAATGCATGTGCTAAGTTGTGGGTTCCTAGCCAATGAAAAGAAATATTCTCTGATTTCCAGAGATGCAAAGTAAGAATTTCATATAGCACATAAGTGGGGCCTCAGTTTAAATGCAAGAAGATAATTTCTTAATTATGAGAGTGATGTTCATTAAAAAGCTTTCCAATAGTACAAGCAGTTCCCACACTGGTCTCTCTCCCACTGTCTGGCAAACAGACAGCTTGGTTACACATGCTCAGAAAGGAGGGTGGAGGCCCAGATTCTTGGCTGTCTTGAAGTGGCCACATCCTGCCATCTGCTGAATCCTTATGCTATTGGCAAATCCAAGGAAGAATGTTTCTGAGGTGTCTTAAAATGTTCAGCACCTCGACAGAAATGTTTTATGTAGGGACAAGTATCCAAATACTCTCAGGGAGATAGAAACCAGCTTAAAATATTAACAAATAAAATATTTTAAAAAAACCCTAGATTCAAAGATCACAGAATCACAAAATATTTGGAGTTTGAAGGGATCCACAAGGATAATAAAAATCTGTCTCCTGGCCCTGCACAGAACAGCCCCAAAAATCACACCACATGTCTGAGAACATTGTCCAAACACTTCTTGAACTCTGTCAGGCTTGGTGCTGTGATCACTTCCCTGAGGATCCTGTTCCAGTGACCAGCCACTCTCTGAGTGAAGAACCTTTTTTTAATATTCAACCCAAACCTTCCCCGACACAACTTGAGGCCATTTGCTCAGGTTCTGTCACTGGTCACTACAGAGAAGAGATCTATTCTATCCCTCCTCTTCCCCTCTCTAGGAAGTTGTAATTGCAATGAGGTGTCCCCTCAGTCTCTTCTTCTCCAGGCTGAACAAACCAAGCGACCTCAGCCACTCCTCATACGGCTTCTCCTCAAGGCCCTTCACCATCTTTGTTGTCCTGCTTTTGGCACTCTACAATGGCTTAATATCTTTCATACATCGTGGTGCCCAAAACTGCACACAATATTCCAGGTGAGGCTGCTCCAGTGCAGAGCAGAGTGGGACAATCCCCTCCCTCGCCCAGCTGGGGATCCTTTGCCTGATGTCCCCCAGGACACGGCTGGCCCTCCTGGCTGTCAGGGCACTGCTGACTTGTATTCAATTTGCCATCAACCAGACCTGGGGTGCTGCTCTCCAGCATCTCGTTCTCCAGTCTGTACATACATCCAGAGTTACCCCAACCCCTGTGCAGAATCCAGCACTTTCCCTTCATATGATTGGCAATTTCCCAGTCCTCTAATTTGTCAACGTCTCTCTGCAGGGCCTCTCATCAGCTCCCAGTTTTGTATCATCTGCAAACTTACTTAATACCTCTTATAGATATGCCAGGAAGTCTCATCCTGATAGGGGACCAGTGTCTAAACTTCACCATGTTCAGCTGATCACAGGAGAACACAAAAAAATTTAATCTGTGGGGTGTTTATAAAACTTTTAAGTCCAATCAGGAGGTCTGGAGACACAAGATCTATAACGCCTCTGCTTCTTTTGAGAACACGCGCAGGATCACTCTCGAGGAGAAGAGACAGCGCAGAAAGAATCGTGTCTTGTCGATATCAGCTGGGGAGTCTTTCTGCTGTGCCTTTTGCAACTGGACTTGTCTGTCTCACATTGGCCTTTTTAGCCATCAGCAAGCTTGTAGCAAGCATGGGTAGAGCCCTTCCCAAATCTTCGTTCACAAAGCCTAGCCATGATGACACTGATGCATTGCTTTTGCTCCTTTTAGAAAGTGAAAAACTAGAAGTTTCACCAGCTGAAAATAGTTTTGTTCATAAAAAGGGATCATTTGGTTTGTGTACTTCATATTAGAATGAAGAATTTCCATTAGCCAAGGGCTTAGCAGTACTTCTTAATGGACTGATCTGTTAGGATGGATGTCTTTGGCATCCTTATCATCTAAGAGAGTGAACAACTTTTAACCTGCGATACTTCATACAGAAAACCCTTAAATGCATCATTGCATTATAACAACCACTTAAGTTTCCTCAAAGCATGGTGTTAAATGTGACTATTATCTTTTTCGTCTAACACTTGGTGGTTTAGCTATTTTAAAAAATTACTATTCCATGACTAACAAAATAATTACATAATGATGCTACATAATACCAAATCAAAATAAATTAAAGTTTTCTAACAATGTTTTTGGAATAAAACCTGTAAAGGCTGTTACAGTGACCTGCAGTTATGAGGATCATAACAGACTCACAATAGCTGGAAATGGAAGGACAAGAGAAACAAAAGGCAGCTTTGAACAATCAGTGCATCACTACTGATGGCTGCACAGAACCACAAATGCACTGATCCCACCGACAGCAGAAGGAAGGAGATGGAAATACTGCTGAGCAAGTTGTAGCCACCAATGCCCAGCCCCTCTAGCCTGGCAGGCTATGTGGTATGTTCTGGTTGTGGGCAGGGCTGTACAGTGCAATCAATCTTCAAATACACTGCACAGCCATGTCCCCCATACACACCAGTGAACCCAATGCCACAAGGAAAGAGAGAATGACTTCATGCAGTTTACAGGTCAGAAATCTTCATGGACCATTCATAGACTATTTGATCTGAGTGGCCATCCTACACATGAGTAAGATGAAAAAATAAACCCCTCTGTGCACTAGCTGCCTGCTTTTGAGTTTTAAACTAGTAAGCAGACTTCAACTTATAAACACTCTACACAGTAATTCAGGGAAAGATTATTGGAACACTGGTCTGCAGTTGGGGTAGAAGAAGTACAGATGAGTCACACTTTTTATTGGATACTCAAACTTTCATTTTCATTAAACTGTTTTCTGAACATGCATTTCTTTTTTTTTTCCTACTTGCTGATGTTGATTGGGCATTGTTTTTGTTTTCACCAGAATAACAGTCGTTGCTATTTTTGTGACAAGTTTTGTTTTCATAATTTTGGTAATAACAACAACAAAAATACTGTTTTCCCAGCACTAATCAGCCCAATTTATCATGACTTCAGACCTGACAAGTTGTGGTTTCTCTATGGGTATAATTAAGCGTATGCTTTTCAGTTAAGCATAATATTCATCCTGTTTCTCAGCTGGATTTCACTTACAATATACACCACCTAAATCCAGAACAGCTTATCGTAACCACAGTCAGAATCTAGCCCAGACAGTTAGTTCAGGAAAGGAACATGAAAATGCCACAGTAGTGTGTCAGGGACAACATTTTTATAATATGCTAAAATGTGGTGGAAGAGAACTTGCAAGTAGGCGAAGACTTTCCACTTTGTGCTGCTTTGATGGGGCTTGACATATACAAGTAGGGAGATATGGAACACAAAATATGTGGTTGGAAGGTCAGCTGCCATATGTGGCTGGGCCCCTTCAATAAGACCAAATGAGACACAGCCCGGAATGTACATGCGGGGGCAGTGACCGACAGTGCAGTTGTCCTAAAAGCTTCCTCCACATCCATTGCAGGCAGCAGCTCACGGCTCACAGCCGCCCATATGACTGAGGTGGGACAGAGGCCACAGGATGATGACCTGATCCAACCCTCCATTCACTCTTCTGAAGTGCCAACACACAAACCCAGGTGATGCTCACTCAGAGGAAGCTCAAAGCCATTTCTTGCCCCTCTTTGACAAATCTTGCCACTCACCATCAGATGCTACTCACCATCGGAGAGTGAAAAATGTGGCAATAAGGAGACTGAAGGATGGCGTCCTCATAGGAAACAATCCAGCCTACTCTCACATTGTGGAGGCTCTGTTAGTTTGCAGGGGACAATGACAACTAAAGCATTTCACAGATTTGGGCATCCTTTGTGTTCCCCATTACCCAAGAGCTCTGTTCTACTTTCTGTAGTGGAACCTAACTTTATGCGATGCCCCAGCACCTGCATTTCCAGCTCTAGCACAAAGCATTTTAAAAGCTGCAGGTATCATCTGCTCCTCACGGTGCCTTGAAAATATGATACTGCTGTCTTTGTCTTCCCTTGCCTCACTGCCTAGTTTGAAGTTCCCCTGGAAACTCTTGTCCTTTACTTCAGCTTATCTCAGTATCTTGTATCAGAAATGGGGGTGAAATACAATTGAGTACTTGTAAGCTGGTTTTAAACTTAGGAGGCAAATAACATTGAAATGCATTAAATCTGGGCATTTCAATTCCTTGCCTGCCTGACACTCTTGGACTACTCCTATAATATTCCAATATTGAGCCCTTAGACCTTCACTCAGCTGGAAACTGTGTGTGGTATTTTGACTACATTGTAGGTTTTCCAAAATAGCTGAAAATAAGAATACCCTAGATGAAGGGTAATGAGTTCAGACTCATGGACTACAAGATTTGGTAACACTTCTAGACAGAGTTACCTCAGTTTGAATCAAAACAAAGCTTATTCATTCCCTCCATGCTCAATCAACTGAGGCCACCCTGATTACATTGGGGAATGGGCAGGGAAGGAAAACCAGAGAGCTCCCAGTGCCATTACAGGGCTGACCAAAAAGGGAGCCAAATTCCTTTATTCCTCAGCTTTAGCCATTACAGTCCATTCTCCCTTTCACTCTCTCTAACTGGTAATCAGTCATGTCTCACCACCCAAGAATGAAACTGCCCTAGAAATATGTTACACACTAATAAAGGAATTCATATTTTTTCCATCATCTCTATCCTCCTATTTTTAGGAAGTGGTTTGGCTTTTTTCTCCCTGCCCTCCTTGCCAGCAATTCCTTGCATACATTTCAATGGAAGCTCTTGCCATCCTTCTCCCTCTTGCCTCTTGCACACCCACCTCTTTGCACTTGTTCCTCTACCTGTAGCTTCTACTTTTTCCTAAAACAGGCTGTCATGAACTAAGTAACAAGCAGCATTGCCCTAAATGCAAGAACAAGGTTGAATGAAGTGGACAGGAGACAAAACTGCAGCTACAGAACCCACACTGAAGAATGCCTCTAAATACTCATGAATAAACAAGACATAAGGGAAGCAAGGGCATTCAGTCACAAAGATGGATGAAGTAACAGTTTCTTCTTCTCAACTGCCTGGCATTTAATATATCAGTGAGATGGCAGAAAGCCTTGGCTTTAGTACAGCTTGAGGCTGCAAGGATCACAGTTTACATCTCTGCCTTGCGGGTTCCACAGTTATGCCTTGTCAGACAGTAGTGTGGGAATGTTTGCAGGGTTTTGCCTTCAGAATGAAAGAAGCAAATAATTGCATGCAATTGTCAGACAGGTCCAAGGTTACACTACTAAAGTCATGTAATAATAGTACTTCTTGTTAATCTTTCTCTAAATGGACATCAATTAGCCTTGGACTTTGCTGACAAAACCTTTCTGTTCTGTTCCAAATAGGATCTTTGAATCTTGCGTTCAGTAACACAACTCCTCAATGTGCTGTAATGTGCCTCATGTGAGTCACAGCAGCTGAGTAAGAGGTAAGGCCCAACACTGACATCTTGTCTTCTGTTACAGTTAGTTAGTTATGAAGCTGGACGAAGCAAAAGTTACAAAACTAGGCAATGAACGTGCCACCTTGCCAGAATCCCAATGGATGAAGCTTTCTTCTTGGAATATGAGTTAACAGAGATGTATGGATTCAACTAGCCCCTGCCCAATATGAATGGTGCATAATGTACATTTAAATCAAGCTGCCCCATAAATCTGACAGCTTTACAGTCATCTGTCTGCCGGTACCTTCGCTGCCATTCTGAGTGACTGCCAACATGTTCTGTCTATTTATGCAGTGAGAAACAAAGGGAACCTTTTTTTCCGTTCTTATGTCCTTTAACTTTTGCTTCTGAAAGAAAGTTTGTGAATTTTCCCATCCTTCTTCCCCTGCAGTCTCTACTAGAGGGAAAAAGAGGAAGGGGAGGAAAAATAAGAGAAGAACAGCAGAAAGAGCCAAAAAATGTCAATGTCTCAAGCATGTCCTCATGCCTTTAAAATGCCAAGAAAGAAGGATAACTATTTCCATTTAATTCCCTCCTCCAGTTTCAAGCGCTCCATGGGAGAGGAGGTGATGACTAGCTGGAGGCATTAATAAGTATATCATGAACAGCTGAAGCTGTCTGAAACGTCAGAAAGGTTTCCTCTCTCAGTAAGTTGGAAACTGTGATGTAAAGCCCAGTCATTTCCTTCTTCCACTTCACTGCTTACAGGGAGGGTTATTCCCCATTCACTCTGGGGGAAGTGTTTTTCTCTACTGATTCTCCAGAAGTGTCTACTCACTGTCTATCCATACTGTCTGCTGGTCGTCCCTTGTGAGATCCTTTTCTCAAATTTGAACTCAGAAGGTGGAGCCTGTCAGATAAAGAGTAAATCACCCTGTCACCTGGAGGCAGAAAGCCTCAACCCTTTCACCAGGCAAGCACCTGAGCGCTGCCATCAGCAGAGAGGCCGCTACAGTGGCAGTCAAACACCAGCTCATCCAACCCAGAGCTTGGCAAAACCTCATCTCTGTCCCTTGCACACCACAGGGTATCTTCAAGGCTGCTTGCAAGGAGGCTTGATTCCACACTCTGGCAAAGTTGACTGTCAAAGAGAGATTATCTGAGCACTTAGCCTACATTTTTCATTCGTATTTTTCATGTTTATACCAATTTATGCACATAAATATGCTATATGTACACATTAGCTTTTCTACATTTCAACAGCCAAGTATTTCTGAGTGAATATTAAAGAGATGTTAATAACATGGAAAAGCTAATTAAACATTGAACATGTTGCTATGTAGCTAGCATTTTAACGAGAAGTACAGCTGCTGTGATGGGATTTCATTTATGTGCAAGAAAACACCCTCTTAAAATAATCAGAAATACATTATTCAGAAAAATACAATATCAAACTATTTTGGCTGTCAAAACAATAAAAAAATCTGATGGGAGAAAATCACACCATTTAGTAATTGTGTAGGAAAGCTCAAATTTATACAAGGAGGTAAGGCTTTTTCATTATACCCTAGATGATTGTGGCTAAAATAATGCTATCTATTTATGTTGGATCTGGATGCAGTAATCCAGTCTTAAATGTAACAGAGATAAATATTAATAAAAGCACAGATAAAGTGCATCAGCAGATATGTCAAGTATCTCTCAGCTGTCAAATACAGAGATAGCAAATATCTTTTGAGTTCAGGAAAAAGCTACTCCAAATGTTAACAACAAGCACAAGCAGGCAATCTAAACAAAGACTAAAGCAGCAGGCAAGCCATACTGTACTGTCTCAGCTGCCTCTCCTACCAACCATTCTGTAATGCCATGTGAAAGTGTTATTTTCCTGTTCTTTATTTATATGGTATCCAAGCCTGAAATACACTTTTCTGTATGAAATGTGATTGCCAACTCTACTTTAACTCTGTCAATGTAGCACTGCAAAGTTCCATTTCTTATTGTCATTTCTATGTCAACCATTAACTCCAAGCCTTTCCTTTTTTAGATTACAATCTCTGTAAACACCCCTTGAAATGTGAAAATAAACCTCACTTACTGTAGCTTGTAGGAAGTATGAAACAGCTATACTGCAGCAGTAATGACTCTGGCATCTCATACACTGTGCCTTCCAGTAACTGTGCAGACTTCAGTGGGTTTACACAGCTTAAACATCTGCAACTTATGCAGCTCAGCAGATGAGATACCTACCCAGTTCAATGCCTCCAAGTAGCATCAATTCATCTAGGAAGAAACGGTTAGTAAAATTAAGTACAAAAACCAGATATGGCTGTATCCACAGAGGAGTCGGATCTGAGAACTGGCATAGTGGCTACCTTAAAATGCGGAAACCCATTCTTTAAAGCTATATTGGTTCTGCATGGGAAGTTAAAACTTGCCTCTTTGGTTACAGCAACAACATATAAAAGCATAGAAGCCGACAACACAACCTCACAGTGTTATTGAGGCATTCTGAGCTCTTGAATGATTTTTAAAAAAATTGAATGTATTCAAGCAGGCTGACGTACAGCACTCCCAACTTTTGCAAAACTGTCCTTGAAATAAGATGTTAGCACACTGCATTTGAGCAAAAGCAGAGTTTCGTAGTGGGATGAAGCACTGAGCCATTTAGAACAGAAGCAACAAAGATTAGATGCGGCTAATAAAGATGTCTTATATAAACCGAGTTAAGCAGGTTATAACCCAGCATTTCAACAGCCTTCCCTCTTCCAGACAGTCTGTCACCCCTATGATGTAATTGGGAAACCTCCAGATGGGAGAAAGTTTTTCCCGTGCTGACTTTCACTACAATCTAAAGATTCACTGCAGGGTTATTTTCGCTCATTGCTTCCCACAGGTCAAAGCCATCCAGTTGTGCCAGATGTGCCTCTGAAACAAGTATTACTGTCAGGTTTCCCAAGGCAGGAAAACATAACAAAGATTTTACCAAGATTAAAAACAAAAAAAAACCCAACCACTAAGACTGAATGTTAAAATGCAAAACTGGTTAAGTAGTAGCCCTGCACCTTAAGACCGTTCATGCTCCTAAACTTGGGGCTTTGGTTGTTAAGTGGAAGATTTTCCTCAGTAATGTCCTTAAGGAACAGACAATACACTGGCCAGAGAAAATTCAAAGCACAGCACCTTTTGCTAGAGAAAGCTACCATCTTCCAGAAGGAATAGCTATACAAGAAGAGAGGGCAGCTGCTGGGATGACCCCTTGAGCGGGCTGAAAGGATGGCGTCTTCCATGGGTAAATGAGGTCCCGTGGATGTGACCTGCAGCCTCATGGGATGGTAGAGGATGGGTGCTCTAATGACAATTTTGTACAGAATATTTGCCTTGAACATACAGAGGACATGACATAAAGACTTCAACCTGACCTGTAGCTGCTCTTTCTAATCCTTCCTCACTCTAGACTTGGCAGTAGGTCTTTAAACTCTCTGGTTTGAACCAGAAAACTCTAAGAGCTAGAAAGCTCCCTGGCATGACACATGGGAGCACAGAGGAGCCATATTTGATTTTTCTCAGCTGCTTCCTGAAGCTTGAAGAAAAAGCAAGGCTAAGAACTCCATGCCTGAAAAGGAGCCCTTCTCTTACATGTGGTCAGGAATGAGGCAAATTCGTTGATCTAAAAGACTAGAAATAGCATGGATGTCCCTAAGCCTAGGTGAGTCACTTGTACAGTAAGTGCAGAAGACTATACTATTAAGAACCAGGTGATGCACTGTACCCACTCTCTCATTACAGAGAGAGTTAATCAGACAGAGCCCAGACCATGAGAGAAACACATTTCTTTTGGACTTAGAGAGACACAGAGGGAACCTGTGGCAAAAATTCTTTCAAGAAACAGAGAGCAGCTCAGGTAAACAAGCCCATCTTTGCTTCAAAAGCAACATGAGCAAACATTTTTTTACATTAGCAGGGAAAAAAAATTTAGGTACTTGTCTAACACATTTGTGCAAAGCAGTAATGAAATGCTTTGCACACTACAGCAGTGAGCCTAAAAATAATTTTCATTAGAAATGGCACAACTGAGATCACACATGACAGTTGGCTACAGCTTAACAAGTGTGGGTCTAAATCATTTCCAATAAAGTTTGAATTTAGAAATGTAACAAGCAATTCCCATTAGCCCCAATTAAAGGCTTGGAAAAAACAGTGTCAAGATGAAACGCCTACTGTGAAAGCTATAGAATGAGACTGTGATCCATATTTAATACTCTTAAATTAAAAGACACCAGTGGAGAATGGATGGTTGCCTGATGCAACTTGGTTTGCTAGAAGGCTGAAAGCAAGAGTATCTGCTCTGTTACAAACTCATGTTTGAGTTGCTGAGGATTTAGAGAGCTATAAACAAGCAAAATGAAAATCTGCATCTGATTAGGAACCCCAGGAGCTTTCAGTGTCCTGGGAATGATTCTGTGCATATGATTCATAAGATTAAAATGTCTTTTCTTTTGTAAGATACACATACATAAATATATATATAAATAAATAACATACAAAAACCA
This sequence comes from Pseudotriccus pelzelni, assembly GCA_035584735.1. NCBI lineage: Eukaryota > Metazoa > Chordata > Aves > Passeriformes > Tyrannidae > Pseudotriccus > Pseudotriccus pelzelni. The sequence goes on from JAWMRA010000113.1 coordinate 104,890,178, forward strand.
CCATTGCAACTGAACTTGGTGTGTGGAAAAAATTCTTGTTCCAGAAAAGGTGTGGTAATCGGGTACAAGGTCACTCATTCTGCAAGATGGGTAATAAGGCAACAGGCTGTGTCAACTATTCAGCCTGGCATGGCAGGGCACAAATGGACTGACTTTATCCAGCAGCAACACGGCCAGTGTTCCTTGGGAGACCAGAGGATCATACAATAAATATCAGAGCATTCCCTAGAGATTAACTGAGTATAACAGGCCCTTAGGTTTTTCCAATGGATCGGTAATTCAGCATCACATCAATGTGGATATTACATTACTGTCATTTACGTGTTTGTTTCAAGAAGCATCATACAAGTATATTTTCAATTTTAAGAGGAAGACCTGGCAGGAATAGATCTCCCGTTGGGCGGCATTCATTAGCTGAGACCATGACACAGGATGATTTTCAAGCTGCCGAAGAGCCCCAAGTCTCCCCTGATCAGGGAGAGCCCCACCGGGCAGCAAGTGATGGGAGACAAATATCCTTGTCCATTTCCACGGGGCAAAGTGCACAGGGATATTCTGCAGTATTAATTTCTGACAAATTCTGTACAACAGCAGATAGAGCAGAACATACAAAGCCAGTAGCTTTGTCTAAAAGCAATTCAGAGACGCGTCAATAGCATCCAGCTCTAGGAAAAGCAGGGGGGCAATATAGACATATTCCAGAAAACCAAAAGCAAACAAAACAAAACAAACAAACAAAAAAACCAAACAAAAACCCAAGCAAAAAAAAACCCCACACAAATTTAAAAAACCCTCACTGTAAGACTTAGATGAGCTTGGCAGAAGCAAAAGGAATGAAGGCATGTTTTTCCTGGCATAAGAGCAGACAAGCTCATGGTGACGTACAGAATATGGTTTGTCTGGAACTTTGGAGTTCCCAGTTAGAAACCTGATTTTGCATCCACTGAAAACAAAGCAAGACTTCCAGACACTAATCTAGGTGAGATGAGGGCTGAATACTTAACTACACAAATGTGGAACAAGTTGGCTGATTGTTTTCAGGGAGTTTAGTATTTGTTTGAAACAAGCATTTTCAGGAAAAGTTCCCTAAAAAAAGGAATTCCTGTAACAGCAAAACATTTTTCTTCAGCATCACAATTTTATTCTGACTTAATTTATGATTAATTTTAAAAGCACTTTAACACACTCCTATATAAACAGAATATAAACTATGAAATATATGCTCCTCTAGCTAGCTGCTGTTAGATGAGAGAAAACTTCAAAATTTTTCTCCTCACTACCCTTTTCTCATTTTAAAATTGGTGACTTCACACAGGTGGCTTGAAGTAAGTACCATTTCAAATAGTATTTTCCTGAACAAATCTGGACTTCTAATTAGGTTCAGATAGCTTGGATACAGTTTAATTGTGTTTATCTAAGTCTTTCCTGTTGTCTCCAGAGAGACAGTGGCAATTCCTAGATTTGCTTTACAATCAAAAGCAGGAGAAGCTTGACAGGCTTTTGTCAAGCAGGAAAACTTCAAAATATGTTTGACTAAACTGACTACATGAAATTAATATACTAACAACTAGGAAGATATTAACTCCTACTCATGCACAACTACGACATTGTTGCAACATGGTCTGTTTGGGCAGAGAGTTATGAAAGGTTGTTAAACATTTGTTAAAAGAAGCACTTGGCTCAAGACTCTCCAACAACACTGATGATGCACCAAAGCAAACACTGCTGCTTCCTACCATAACAAACCACACCAACAACAGCACTAGGAGAGGCCACCCCAGCAGCTTCAACAACCCCTTTCCAGATTTGCCAAGCCAGGAAGAAGGCAGCAACCTGGCTTTGCACAAGGTTGGAATGGTCGACTATGCAGGTAACATTTGACTTGTTTTAGCTTTCAGAATTCAACTCCATCCAGCCATCTCCCACCACAGAAGAGACAGGAATCATCTCCTCAGTTGTCTAACTGATAAGCCAATGCCATTGGTATCTATGCTGATGATGCACACCAGCTGCTGCCTTGGCTGCCACACTGCTGCCCAGGCACCTGTATGGTTGGAGCAACTGTGGGTAACAAGAGGCAAATCACAGAGCCACGTGGGTAGCTGAAAATTGCTGGCTGGAGACAAAGGGCAAATGGAGCAGTGCAGACCAGCACGCGATGACGAAGGCATAGAAGAGAAGAAGGCAGCATAGATATAGAACATCTCAATGGGCTGAGGGCACTGATCAGGCATCAGACTGTCCTCATGAGGATTCAACTAGTTTGCCTCTCCCTTTGGGCATTGCCCAATTCCAAAAGTGACCACAAAAAAATCTCCTTCTATGAGCCTCAAGAGTTACCACCCCAAAAATAAACCACATTTTCTGTTTACCACAGCCATAGACCTCAGACACGTGGCCTGGTACCCTGTCACTACACACACCCCTCACATCAACTGAGGCAACAGGTCCAAATAAGTGTACTGCTGATTATTCCTTTGTTTACAACTTGTTCTTCTGCCTCAGTCCGCCCTTGGCATTAAGCAATTATTGAGCAACAGTGCATGTATCTCATATTTCCACTGCCACAAGAGCACAAATCACAGAGACAGATGTACCACGGGTGCAAACCTCTGCAAGCCAGGGCTGCAATTCCTCAGTCTGACTAGCAGGCAGCCCCTGCATCAAGAAATATAAGATATCCAGCATTATTTATTACCCCTCTTCAAGGTTTCCCTGTTTTGAAAGCTGCCCTCTTTGCCATGTCAGACATTTTTTGCATGGGAAACATAGAGTACTGGGAGACAGTAGCAAGATCCTCACGTACCACAGATCCCTCATCGCTCCACACCACGCCAGAAGTGTGGAGCAGCTGAAGAGTTAAGGTAGCCTGGGAATCTATGGATTTGCTTTCAGCTCAGTGGAACCAGAAGATATCACGGACAGTTGACTTTAGCATACTAATACAAAACCTGTCAGGAGACAGGCAATGACGGTCTTGTGGTAGCCACTGCTATTTGTGGGAGAGAGGACCAATCTACACAGTCCTCTGATCATTCGTAGGAATAATACCTGTGCCAATATAGACCTAGGAATTTTTATTGCAATTTTTGTATAAATTACATTATTTCATCTTATCTAGTACTGTACTGCTAGAAAGACAGTTTTTAAGCAACAATATAGACTGTGTTATTGTAAGAGGTGACCAAGACCATTAGCAAGTCTGAAGGATACAGACTACTTGTGAACATCATTTTCATCCATATAATAGCTTAAAAAATATGGTGAACAGCAAGGAAGTAATTAAATATTGCAGGAGAAAAAGTAATTTTTTGTAGACGTTAACATCCACACTGAGCTGTGAATAGCAACACCATCATAAGCTCTTTCTGCTCTGTAAGCTCTGGTTAGTGAGCCCACATTTGGAAGAACCAGTGGAAGATTAGTAGACAAATCTCTTATCCTACTATGTTGAGACGTCCTAACCATTTTGAGCCTCCTTGGAGAAAGGACGTTCTGGCTGCAAACCTGTTCCACCAGTAAATTTTCTCTTATGAAGAAGGATCTGTCATTCACAGCTACAGGAGTTTACACCAGTCAGTTCCATCTATATCCACCTGAGGTTACTTTCTTTTACAGCTTTGCAGAAGGGCCTCATTATGGCTATTAATACATCCGATGCTACGCTACTGTAGCTGCGGACTCACTGTGTGATATCCTGATCCAAGTGACGAGCAGCTTCCCCTGAGCTGAAGCACCCCCTCAATTCACTGTCCACTCTAACTCCAGCCTTGACACAACCACCTGTAAAGTAAGGCCAGCATCACAGAGATGCTGCGGGAACGTTTGACATAACACAGGTCCTGCCCAGAGGACGTGGAAATCTAAACAGACAGAAATGCAGGAAAGCGTAAGTGAGTGATCAACCAGCAAAGGCTAAGATACAGGGAAGGGGGAAGAGTCCACACCTCATATCCCCCCTTTGCGCAGCTTCCAGGGCACTGTCAGCATTCACTACATCTTTCTGAAGTAACTTTCAAGGACTTCGCTAATTCACTCTGCCTTCCTCCATGCAGAGAGTGGACCACAAGGCGTATGCTTTAGAGTTGTTTCAGCGCAATAAGTAACAGAGTAGTCTGTGCAGCTTCCAAAGGAATTCCTGGGCGCTTACTCTGCATTTATCATAATACCAATGTGTTTCCTGGTTACCGCTCTTGCGATGTTTATATGCCAAGAACAGAGGATCATTTCACAGAAACCAAAGAGCCTAAACGAGAGCACAGACAAACTACCATAAAGCAAAAAATATGGTGCAATGCACTACCAGAGTAGGTTAAATTCTCAACACATTTCGAGTATTTAAGAAATATATACAAGCTGTTATTTATATGTAGGCATTATAATTTTTTCCATGTTAGACAATGCCCACCCATTCATTTTTTAAATTAAAGTCTGAAAAGGTAGTTTGAAAGGTAAGACTGGAATCTGTCCTTACTGCAGGATTCTGTAATTAAAATAGACCTTTGCAAAATATTTGCAAGAAGTCCCATACTAAATAGCTACTTTTACATGGACAATAGCTGTTCCATCAAGAATTCATCCGAGTCAAATTAAACGAGACCAATACCTTGCTTAAAGAATCTCATCCACAAACTACTGAAATATTGGTAGTAATAAGACAGATTCACATCTACCTTAAAATATTTTAGCTTTGTGTATGGCATTCAAGCATTTAATGTTAAATTTATTCTTTGCTTTGCTAGTGTTCCCGAGTTGTTTTACCCTTCCCCTCCAAATAAAACAGAGGTGTAACATAGATTAGTCACATCTAAGACATTCCAGCACATTAGTTTGCCAACCATGAGTAATCTGAATGGAGTTCTGTGTAAAGCTCACATTATAGAAGCAAAATGCAGATAGATTTTTGCCAAAGCTTGCTCAGATAAAGAGGGGATCCTCAAACTTCTTTGCAGAAGCCAAGCAAAATGCATTAGCTTACATTCCCAGTATGTAGAGCCAAGGGGAAAACAAACTAGCCTCACACGTTGGCCTTGTGCCCTTTCCACACCATAAAATGACTAAGGCAGCACGGAAGAAACGTTCTCCATACCCTGCTGAAACATCAGGTTGCTTGTATCCTTGTTTCTTTCCAAAGGTCTTTGCTTTACTAACAGGCAAAAATGCATTGCTTCATTTTGGGCGCCTGTATGATGTTCAGTGTTTCACTTACCTCAAATCAAAGTTTGACAGGTTCCATACTGTCAAGGAATGCACCGAAAGTGATGCTGTGCAAGAGGATGAGAGAGAGAACGAGGCACAGTTTTGTGCGTAATAAGATCTACAGAGTTTCATACTGCAGGCAGTAGTCACTAGTGAGATGAATTATAAATTTTACACTCCTGTCGTCAGTTACTCAGCTGATCTTTCCAGAATCTTGGCAAAAGAAGTTTACTGCAGCTATGCATATATATTATACGTAATGATGGCCATTAAGTCTGCAGTCACAAGATTCAGTTTGCCTTTTGCAGCTAAATTTGTACTGCAGCCTCCCAGATTTTGTAATAGTTACTGACATGGTAAAACATAACAGTCCTGTGGAATCAGGACCCGATTAGTAAAGGGGTAACTGCACTCCCCTCTTCATTGATCCCCACGGGTTTATATCAACAATAAGTTTGGTTCATTCTTTGAAGATGAAAGGTGCTATAAAGTTCACTTTATTAAAACCACTATAAAGACTTGTTATTTTTGGTCTTATACCTGCTGAGTGATAGTTTCCAGAAGTCTAATGGCACTCCCTGAACACATACACTCACTTGATGTTCTGGTTTGGAGAATTCCTCTTAAAATGTAGGCCACTTTTCCAGCTTTTGGTGTGCAGCTTCTTGTTTGCTTCAGGACTATAGGTCAGCCTTTCTATAACCCAGACACCTGTGTGGAGATACAGGTTTCTGGTAAGTTTAAGGTAGGAATGGCACAGCATCTTAACAGATTGAGATGACCCAGCAGACCAGCTTCATAACCTGATGCTGATCTTGACCAAGCCTTGGACTGGTAGGTTTGGGCTCAGATGTGCCAAATTCTCACTATCTTTGACCCCAATCAGAAGTCTCCCATGATGATTCTAGCCGTGACCTCATTTCCCTGCATGTTGACTTTCTGTACATAGGAAAAGTCCTAAGAAGCCTGCAGCACCATTTTTTAACTTACTGAAAATTTTCTTCCCTCTTTTTCCCCTTTGGTGCAGAATCTCTGAATCACTGTGTCCCAAAACAGTATCCAAAAACTCACATGGGCTTAGTCTTCTGAGCCAGATGACAAAAATGTTACAGTAGCAAAAGAACAGCCCAGGTTTCTGGTACCTGCACTATGACAGAAATCTACAGTCACCAGTGTCTTCAAAAATGTTACTATCCCCAGGTATTCACCTTTAAAAGTAGTACTCTTCCTACCAAAATTGTCTGCTTCATATTTTCAAGCCAAGAGTATGATTTCTGAGAAGCATCCCAGAACCTTGAAATCACTAACTGTAATTAGCCTACCTTCTATTCTACTCATTTAAAAAGCTTTATTATTTGTTTCAATTTCTGTGACCGTTAATCATGCAACTGGCCTCTCAGACTGCATCTGCTAATCACCTTCACAAGCCAAGTACCCCATTTATGCCTAGAGAGACTTTTTCCTAAACGGAAAAAATAAAGTAAAATAATAATAACCAAAACAAAAAGACAAAATTAAACAAAGAAAAAAGAAAACATAAATCAAGACTTAACTTGAAGAGGAGTCAGGGAAAAAATCACACTTGTCTAGTACCACATGCAGCAATTAAGTAAGAGAGGAGAAACAAACTTTTACTTAAGTCACAAACACGGAAAAAACCGAACTGGAATAATCAGTTACATATCTCAGTTTGTGTTCTTATGCAGCTCAAAGCATGTCCAGAATCTGATGAATGACAGCAGTTTTCATAGCATTTGACAGTCAAAAATCCCTGCCTCAATGACCTTCACAACATGTATGATATTTTTGCATACCTATATTTTAACAATCAGTATCTATTAACAACCTGTTTGCTTGTGATCACAATAAAACTGTTTGTGACTGCTCCTATTGCCTCTTCTTTGGCAGTCAGAAGTGACCATAGCCTGTACCTTCCACCACCTCTGCCCCCTTCCTAAGCTGCCAAGAAGGCAGGAGTTTTAGAGATCTAACCGGTTGTTATGACCATCCTAGTTCTTATAGTTTGGTTTCCAAACTCCCAGTTCTTGTCTAAGTTTCTGTTAAGGATAGAAGAAAGCTCAGAAAATCACGAAGAAAATTCGTGCAAACTACAGGCAGGAGGAGGCTTTTCTCATAGCAAGTGTCCCTTGTAGCTATATGCTTCACCTCCTTCAAAGGCTGTTTGGAAAGGACAGTCCTTTCCTTTTTACCAGAGTGGTTCCTTTGGAAACACAGACTTGTATAAAGAACATTGTAAAGCAACACATTTTATCTATCTTGCTGCTTCCTTCCATGCCCTTAATCTATTTAATGGCTTACCAATGTGCAGGTATTTTCATGAAACAGTAAACAAAGGAGTTTCATGTCCCTTAGCAGAGTTCCTTAATTGAAGAGGTCAGGTCTTCTATTTAAAGACAGAGAAAATAGCTGATCTAAAACAAACCCAGATCTGCAGTGAGAAAATGGAAGTAAGGTTCTCCAAGTTCCAGACATTACTGAGAAACTTCCCAGAGCCAGTGTTAGCCAAAAATGTATATGGATAGCAAGGTTTAAAGTATATTAACCTATTTAAGTCATATAATGAATTCACCTGTACAGAATTCAGCTAAAGGGATGAAAATAGGAGCTTTTCTATTCTCATTTCAATCTACTGCAGTTTGGGGAAAAAAAAAAAAAGCAAGAAAGGATGTATCTTCAGCAGCTGGTTTACTCCTTTCTATAGCAATCCTGGCACAAACCAAACAGAGTACATAGAACAGGACAGTAAGATAATCCAGAGGGGTTTTGTTTTATATATTTATACTGTCATATGTATATGCACACATAGACAGTATATAAATAGACTGAAGTTCTATACACATGCAAACACATGTATTTCCATTTTTCAACAGAAATTCAGTACTGCTCTTAAATATGTAGGCCGCACACACAGCTCCTACAGATATCAGCGCACATCTCTGGGCTAAACCAACTTTATCTAGAGCATCTCAGGCATGAAGCCCAGCTTCATTTTTAATACTGTTTCATATTTAACTTTTACTTACGCTATGCAAATACTGATGATCCTAAAAAAATGAAAAGCACAGTCTGTTTTGAATTCTTGAACAAACATTTTCAAGATCTACATTAGTATACAGTGTTTCATATTTTATAGAATATCCATCCCATCACGAGCTGCACTTCAAGAGGGCAGGGAGTGAGGGGAGAAGGAATCTAAGCCTTTATTCTGGGAAGTGAACTTTTACATACACACAGCTGAACTGCATCACAGCTCCAGTGTTAACTCTTATGAATGTAACGTAATGTTTTTTAAATTGGTATTTTAGAAAGAAAAAGAACTAACAAAGGCAACAGGCTTGCAAAAATGAGTATTTTCCACTTATTAAATAGTTAAAGAATATACCTGTTGTTTTGGAGATACAGAGAGAAGTCACAGGTCCCACTCATGCACCTGTGATATCAACATAGCTTACTTTCATTTGCTCTGTATTTTCCTCATATTAAAAACAAAAGCAAAGAAAAACAATTATATCCTTATCTCTCACCTCCATCCATTTACTTCAGCTCCTCCACCATAAGAGCATTCCTAAGTATGCCCTCTATACTCTCAGTTTGCATGCACTTGCTACCCAACTGCAGATCATTAAGCTGCACACCTGCAGGGGCTTAACTCAGACTTTACTCAGCTCTTAATCCACCCCAGCAACAGCAAAATCATTCGCTCTTCACACTGTCATTCAATATTTTCTTCCCATCATGATACTCTCTGCCAACTTCCCTTATGCATCCAAACCCTAATATTCAGCAGGTAACTGAAGAACAAATATTTACTATACCAGCTACAGACAAACATGTAACTATTTAGGATGAATTAAAAGGTAATTTCCACCTTAGGTGATGTGGATGATCACTGCATTGAAATAGGAGCAACCTTTACGTAACTGCACGTCACTTACCACTTAAATGTGTTAAGAGATGCCAGAACCATTTAAAGCTCTTTCTTTTTACTAAACCCCATTTTAACTAAAAATACTTATTATGGGGACAGCCTCTTCATATGAATATTGTGACTTTTAAATGCTGTCTGTATTTAGAGTTTCTGGGAAACATATGCTGTTTATGTACTGCCTGTATGCACAGAAAGAAATAGAGTAGATGTGAAGTTAGAGCTGCCCACCAGCAAAAGAGTACTTGGTGGGGAAAAAAAGCTTTGATGTGGATATCTTTAGTATCACTCAGATTTCTAGAGATTTCTGTTTGCAAATGGTTTCATGGCCTGTTCTGTGGAAGTAAAGTAAATTCCCAGCCATAGATGAAACTCCACAGGCAGAGATCCCCAGGGGGGACCAATTGTGGAGAATTCATCCTTGTGATGTTCCACCCATTGGGCTGAATTTATCCTTGAAGTAACTCTATTGGTATTGTTAATATTACATGAGGGATCAATTTCCCTTACCTCATTTGTTTCACTTTTAAAGCCAGAGAGGCCAGGCCAGCCATTCTGCAAGAATAAACTACCTTATTTCCATTTCTGCCTGCAAAGCTACAGCAATTAAGCCAGCAAAGAATCTGTCCCGCTATCCCTAATAGTGGGTTAGATCTTATGGCCAATGAGGGATGATTTTCTAGTGAAGGATGTTGACACCAAAATAGTCACAACCAGTTCAAAGTTGGATTCAGATTAGCTTAGGTTGGGGCACGGGGTGTTGAAGGTATACAGAATCCTGTCCAGCTCAAGGATATTAACAGTGGTTGAGTAAGAGGGGCCTGTACAAGTGATGACCTGTGTATTGCCCACAGCGCTTCAGATGCATAATTTCCACGTGGATTAATAATGATCAGCATTATCATCCCTCAGGTAGCTGTCTAAGCCTATGTTAGAGGCTACGTTTGGGGCACAGAGTACATAATACTGCCCTTAAAGTCCTGAGAACTATCATTTCTGAGTTAGCCAGAGGCTGTGGTACAGTAAATCATAGAATCAGCCAGGTTGGAAAGGACCTCTGAGATCATCAAGTCCAACCTTTGATTCAGAAGCTGTCCCTCCTGTGATGTATATTCCTTCTCCTTTCCATCAAGTGCAGCCAACGTTCATGCCCACAGAACTGCTTTTGCAAAGCAGTGCAAAGGTCCACGGCTTCCATGCTTCATTTTACACTGGCCACATGATTTATATGTGGAAATCTTATAAAAAGGGAATTTCAGCTGCATTTCCTTTACTGACAGTTTGGCAAACATCTTATAAATTATAATGCTAGTACCAAAACCCTGCCAGCAATCAACAGATTTTATCAAGCTTTTATAGTCTCCAAAAGCAAGTCCACAGACCTTGTTCTAATTTATTACTGTCTATTAGAAAATGTTACTGAATAAACAATATTTGCTACAATGCAAAGCACAGAAAACATCTGCAACACCTGCAAATAAATTACATCTTCTGATGATCTAAAAATACATATCTCTTATTGTATCATGAGAAGAATGGGGAAAATAACTTGATTATAAAAACACCACAAATCCTGTGCACCGTGTAATTGGTCTCATTTTATGCACTGACTTTCTTCACATCTGTGCAAATAAAGCCATTGTTACAATGCACAAAGAGCTGTGGCATGTAATACATGCAGCTACAAAACTGTGAGTGCTGCTGTGTGGTGAGTCTTTGAATGGAAGTGGCACATCTGCTTTTGGCATAGGATTGTAAATCAATATGTTTATTAAAGAGTAAGTAACGACTTGGTCCACACGCTCTTTCCTCCGTCCAGCTTTGTTTTTGTTCTTGCTTTGTTGTATTCCTGGCAGTAAAACATGGGCTCTGCACATCGAACATATGTGTTGTTTCTTCTTGTACGGATAACATAATGTGTCACGTAACATTTAACAACTACGTGATGGGGAATGGTTTGGACAAAAATGCAAGCCAAAATGAGGTGGGGAGGAAAGGGTAAGTACAAACAGCTACAGCACACTGACTGAAAGGTTTATTACTCTGAGTAAGGCAATTATGTTTCCTCATACTTTTTGAATTAAGGATAAGACCTAGATTTGATTTCACGTTTTAGTTCTCGACAATTAAGGAGCAAAATTTGCAATAGTAAAGTTTGGTGAGTATTTTCTTAAAGAATGGAGTAGTAAATGCTTGACTTTGCATTTACTGAAGATATTTATACCTTCCACAACTGGGTGTGCCTGAGCAGGACAGGTAGGAACATAAGTCCTTCAGTTCTTGCCTGGATTGAGCAGCAGGAAAGTCAACACAAGATTGGCACTGGCCGACACTGGCACTGCAGGTTGGCCCTTTTTTGGAGCAATTGCTGATATGTTTGGCACAACCTGTAACGTGTTCCTTTCCCACTGACTGAGAAGCTCTAGAGTCTGCTGTGGAAGAGCAGTCCAAGGACAACAACACTGTTTGTGGGCAGCCTCCTCGTGGGCTACTTGCATGAAGCAGCACTTAAAAGTCTGGACCTCAGAAAGAAGGCAATGGCTCTAGGTCTGACAACAGAGCATGGGACACACAGTGCTCCTTCCTCTTCCATCAAAAAGGGTCCTAGGAGAGCAAACCCCCGAGAACTAGGCAGCAGGAGCAACCCATTCTGTTTCCCACTGAAGGGCCTACTTTTGAGTAAATACAGGTAGAAAAAAAATTCCATGGGTGATGTCTTTTCGACTTCCAGAAAGGGAGGTTATAAGAAAGTGTTGATATTTTTCAAATGCATTTCGGAAGCAAGACATTCCCTCTCAGACACTTAAGGGCTCATCCATTGGAAAGACAATATCTTTTGTATGATGGCAGTGGAAAACCACAGTTTTAAGAGATGAGGATGGAAAACACGCTGGTTGACGGGAGGTGGTTCAGGAAGGCTCATTGTGCAGAAGAGGGAAGAGAGGCTGCTGGAAGTGTGCCACCCAGTGTTTTATACTTGCACATTTAATTGACTACACTGATCAAACGTCTTCTATAGTTGTTAATTTCTTCTTTGTTAAACTAGTCAGGATATATAAAAAGGCTGGATTCCATATGCCTATGTTTGATTGATAATGCTGCCCATCAGCTCTGTCCCAAAAGTGTTTGAGATTGCTGTAAATTTGTTAATTGGGTCTCTTTTCATTTGGAGCCGAAACTTAGCTGCATGAGTGACCCAGGTGGATTTAGCAGGACGGAATTATACAACAATTAATAATGCAGGCTACAATAATCTTGATTATTCTAGAGTTGTTACAGCATCTGGTTAAGACATTTTACCCAGGATAAAATATTAATTCAGTTAAATCAAAATACCTGGGTAGCCCAGAAAACTTAAAAAAGAAAAAAGAAATAATCCAGTAATGCTTTCTCCCATGTATTCCACGCACTCTTCAGTTTCTCCTTTCAATTTTATTTTATTTTATTTTTATTCTGTATGCCTGATAATGGGACTCTGTGGAACTAAATCTTTTGCAAGTTGCTGGTGCCAGCTTTTTGCCGAGTGCCCTGGACAGGTCTCTTCCATTTCATTTTGTCTTTCTACGGCTGACACATACTGTTATTTAAATGAATGCTTTTGAACTCAGATTTTTTTAATGCAAATGTGTGCTGCTTCCCTATTGAATTGAAACCATCAACACTTCTTTTTCTCTATGAAAAATAGGATAAAGAGTAATATTCTCAGGGCTGAAGGTGGGTTGGGATGCTACTTTTCTGTGAATTTAAGCTAAAAAAAGGAGACACGTAAAATGGTGAAGTATCAAAATATTATTTCAATCTTCCTTCTACACAAGATATGATGAAAGCAGTGTTGTATCTTTTAAAGAACAGCTGAGGAAGGGAAGGTGCCAAGACACAGCAGACTGGTCACACTACCTCAAGGCATTCTGTAGGGGAGTACACACAGAAGTGTGAGACACTGCATCCCTCCAGCAATCTTAAGGTTATGAGTTTTGAAGGTTATGACTCATTTTAATTTTAAAGTAGGTGTCCTCTCATTTTTAACATTTTGGAAGCTGTCTACCAGGAACCATAGGCTGAACTTACAGAACATCTTAGAGGGAAGTAAGTAACAGGGAAGAAAGTAAAAAAGAACAAGTCCTTGGTTCACTTTAGAGTATACCGCATCCTTATCTTCAGACTTTTCTTTTAGCTATAATGTCTAGAAATGTACTTTTAAATAAACATGTGAATGTGAAAGTTCTCCAGTTATCACATGCCTCCTGAGGCCAGAGCTTTCCGGTCACCAAATACTACAAGATACGCAAAACACCACATGCCACGCCCCAGCACCAAAAGGGTTGGCAACACCTGAGTTACATCCATCCCTGATCTCTGCCAGACCAAGAGGCGTGTGATGTTGAGGCATGTGGATTCTCTCACCCCTTCTCCCATTGGACAAGCATCCATCTGGCAGCAAGAAATGCCACGGTCCATGCCCAGTAGCGCCCTTGCCAGCAATATTAGCAAACAGACCTCAGAGACTGAGCTCTCCTTTTAATCACAGAAGTTGTTGCTTTCTCTCAGTGTCAGAAGCTGTTGTTCCAGCCCAGGCTTTCTACATGTTATTCCTGGACTAATGAAAACTGAAAGCGCTGCCTGCCCTGCAAATACCAAATTTATGGATGAGGAGACAACTTCAGCCTGCCAGGTGATAATTTGGCACCCTTATGTCAGAGTTAAAATCCCTACAGCTGTAAATATTTATTGGATATGAAATATACTCCAGCTAACACATTATCATATGAATAAATCTAACCTTAAATAAAACATGTGCACTCCATCTTGTATTCAGTTTATAAAATTCTTGCTTCTTGCTCCAAGCACTCTCAGTCTAATACAGCTACTCAGAAGTAACAGCAATTGATGGTATGCTTTGATTTCTTTTCTAATACAATGTTCTGCTTCTTGTATTTCACCTCTTACAGCTTTTGCAAAGTTTTGATTTGATAGGAGAAGCACAGCGAGAGCATTAGGACCAAGAGAAAGACACACACATTGCTCTGTATTATGTCTGGCAAAGCGCTTCCTGACTGAGTGCCGTAGTTATGTGTGAAACAAAGTCAGGGACCGACTAGTTCTCATCTGTTGATCACAGTTAAGTTGAAGCCTCTGAACGGAGAAGAGCTGTCAGATCTGCTTTCAGAGATACAGTGCTTCAGTCCAGTCAGCAACTGGAAACTTTGAAGAAGCAGGATCTATCTGGAAGGAAACTCTAAGAAACGGGATTTCTTTTGACTTAGAATTTTAAAAGGAAAAAAAAATCAAAGCTTTAGTTACTCCTTTAATCAGCAAAACATGTGCTTTCCTAACTAAGCTGGGACTCCGTATAATAAGGGATCTACTTTATTTCACTGGATTCATGCTACGTTTTACTACAGTAAGTAAAATATTAATAGGAATGTTATTTTTTTCTGTAAATAGAGAGGAAAGCATGAAATGGCATCAGTGAAATGCGAGGGGAGTAAAAAAATCCTCTTGGCAGATAGTGAAAACCAGGGCTTTTGTGCAACCTGAGGACTGGAATCTGAGGAAGATCGAAGTGATATTTAACATGACCATCTGTACTGTTTTGTCACCAACAGTATGTTCTTGAGGAAGAAGTGCAGATATGGATCACGTAAGCTGCAGTTTCTCTTGTTGTTTCTGATGCTGGGTTTTTTGCTACTGATGGTTACAATGCTGAACCCACCACCCAGCAACCAGAGCAAGGAAGGGACTTTCCAGCCTGTGGAGTTCAACCCCCGGGAAGGGTATCAGATGGACTTTGCGGAGACCCAAGAGATGCTGGAGACCCAGGAGGAGAGCCAGCAGTATTACCCTTTGGATGGTCTATCGCCTTTCATCTCCCTGCGGGAGGACGAGCTGATCGTGGCCGTCGTGTCGCCCACCGGCAAAAGGAACCACAGCAAGGCCAGGAAGGGCTATCGCGTGGTGAAGCAGCAGAGCAGGCGGCCGGAGGGGGACCCCGAGTCCCCGCCGCTGTCCCTGCCCCTGCAGGCCGGGGAAGGGGCTGCTCCGGGGGAGCGGCCGCTCGGCCTGGAGACCCACGGCTTTAACGAGGTGCTCAGCGAGCGGACCGCGCTGCGCAGGGACCTGCCTGAGGTACGACACCCGTTGTAAGTAAAACACCCTATTTCGCTCCGGGGGGAAAGCCTGCCGCGGTCCCCGCCGCCGCGTCCCTCCGCCCTCACCCCGCACTGCTCCCCGCACCTCTCCTCCTCCTCCAAACCACGCGTCTTTCCAATCAAAGTCGCCGCGCCGGGTCGGGAGGGCGCTTCTCCCCGCGCTGGGTACGGAACACCCCCCGCTCCTCAGAGCCGGGGGCGCTCCCAGCCTCGCTCCGGGCGTGGTTCAAGCCCTCAGGAGCCGACGGGCGGCAAAGGCGGAGGGGGGCGCGGAGTTGGGGGGCGCAGCCACGGCTTGCTGGGTCAAAGGGAGAAGCAGGGCCCCCGCAGAGCCCACGCGTGTCGCTCTGTGCGCGGTGGCGCCGCCACCTCCCCGGCCCGGCGCGGCCCCGCGGCGCCCTGAGGGGAGCGGGCGGCAGCGCCCCCTCCCGGCACCCTCAGGGGCGGGCGGGTCCAGGGCTCTGGGCTCCCGCGGCTGTCCGTCCGTCCGTCCGTCCGTCCGTCCGTCCGTCCGTCCGCCCGCCCGCCCGCCCGCCCGCCCGCTGGGGCCGGAAAGGGAATCCGCGCCGGGCTGCCGAGCGGGAAAGGCGGCTGCCCTGCTCGGCCAGGCCCCGGAACCAGCCCACGTGCCAGGGCTGTGATGGGCTGCGGGCTTGCAAAGTGATAAAGCAGACGGCAGTTGGGGCTGAATTTCAGCTCTTTTAAGAATAAAAGTGACCCAATGGTCACTTATAAAAACGGACCCGTCCCCGAGCTGGTGCAGCCTCACTTTGAATACTGTGTGCAGTTTTGTGCACCACAATATAAAAAAGACACTGAGGTATTAGAGAGTGTCCAAAGGAGGGCAACGAAGATGCTGAAGGGCCAGGGGCAGAAGATGCACTGGGAGCAGCTGAGGTCACTTGGTCTGTTCAGCCTGGAGGAGACTGAGGGCAGACCTCATTGCAGTTACAACCTCCTCGTGAGGGAAGAGGAGGGGCAGGCACTGATCTCTTCTCTGTGGTGACCAGTGACAGAACCCAAGGGAATGGTCTGAAGTTGTGTCAGGGTTAGGTTGGATATTAGAAAACGGTTCTTCACCCAGAAAGTGTTTGGGCACTGGAACAGGCTCCCCAGGGAAATGGCACATCACCAAGCCTGATGGAGTTCAAGAAGCGCTTGGATGATACTCTCAGGCACATGATGTGACTCTTGGGGATGGTCCTGTGCAGGGCCATGAATTGGACTCAGTGACTCTTTTGGGTCCCTTCCAACTCAGAATATTCTGTGATTCTGTGACAAATATTGAAAGGAAATTCACAGGAGGAAAGAACGTGGAGATCGGTGTGTCTGACCAGAGCTGCCAGCACCACCGTAAGTGGCTGTAAGGCCACTGCATTACATTTGGAGCCTGGAGACTTGTCAGTTGCCTCAGCAGCCCAGGAGGGGCAGCTCATCACACTTCTTAAAAGGGATCTGAGGTGTATCTATTATCAAGCTGCCCTAGAGGAGGCTCAGGTTGGACATTAGGAGGAATTTCTTCACAGAAGGGGTGATTAGACATTGTAATGAACTGCTCAGGGAGGTGGTGGGGTCACTTTTAAGACTGGATGTGGCACTTAGTGCCATGATCTCGTTGACAAGGCGGTGATCAGTCAAAGCTTGGACTTGATGACCTCAGAGATTTTTTCCAACCTAACTGATTCTGTGATATGCTTCCCTGCCCAAGGAAGAAGGAAAGGATGTGGGTGGGTATCTTTATTTCTTGCCTTCTGCAATGAAACCTATTGTAGCTTTCTTCCAGGAAACAGTGCAAAGATGCAACAGAAAACATTTTAAGCAAGACACAGAATAATTTTGCTTTCTAGTGTTCATTTCCATGTGTTTATAGGCAGCTCTAATTCAGGGGACAGTCTCAAAGAAAGAGAAATAAAACTTTTCTATCCTTGATGACTAGGTTCCGAGTTAATTTGGATAATTCCATTAAACAATGAGATGCTGATATTATTTCAGTTATTTTTTGGCGTGTTTCACTGGCAACCCTTTGAACTATGTAATGTTCAAAGGAGAAATGACGACCCTGGTTTACTGCCTGTGATGTGAGCCAAAAAAGAGTTTTACTTTGGCAGCTGAAAGGCCATCCAACAAGAGACAACTTTAGTTAATACTAATCTCAGCAAGATTTAAGCCATAGTCTCAGAGCTCTTGGATGATTTTGCTGTCTGACTAGTTACAGCCTAGAGAGCTCTCAAGACCACAGCTTACAGAGTCCTGATGGAAAACCCAGATCTCAACATCTGAGGCTGATCTAAATCCAGACCATAAACCTGCAGCAGAGGTATATCTCTATGCCAGTCCTGTCCTTTACGGCACAGCACACAGACCACAGTGGTATTTTTTAGGTGTAGTTTAGTCTGGGGGCCTGGGTCACAACTATGTCAGTCCAGTTTTACAGCAGGGTAAAACGAGAGTGAACCAGAATCAGATTGTCTGTGTCTCTAATCTATTTGAGTAGCGTTGTTCATAACAATGTCTGTTATTATTTAATTAGAGGGAAGCCAACTAGTTAGAGATGTTTCAGTTGAGTTAGTGCCATGGACTAAGTCTCTCTCATTTTACTTGAAATTGGATGGGAAATTCTTCACACCAGAAGAGGCTCACCCTCTGAGGTACTTCCACCCCTTCATACTTTTTGCTGCTACCAGTTGGTCCAGCTACAATTGACACCCTCCTGGGACACCACAGTCAAGCCTGCCATTGTGACTTTTACGATGGGGATTCTAAGAAGGTCTCTTGGGCTTGAGTGTCAAACGTATCCAGGCAAAAGAAACTCACAATGTATCTACAAAGGTTTTAAGTTTCATTACAAAAGTACAGCTTCCACCGGAGTGCTGTTGGGAGCTGAATCTCAATGAGACATTTTCCTGAAGGTGAGTGGGAGTCTCTGCCTTTGCCGTGTCAGAATTGCTCTCTGTTCGTTGCTGCATGTGACAATTCCTTGTTTTTCACAAATTGGATAAAATCACTATGTCTCGTATCAGTCACAGTCCTGATTTTTTGAAATGCCAATTTTTGATGGACAGTCTGTGAAACTGCTTCAAATTACAGGGAAGGTATTTCTGTATACCAGTACCCTTTTGAATTTTTCCGAAGATTAGGTATCTATATTGCAAGTCTTTGCCAATCTCCATGGCAACTAAGCACTTGCCACCAAGGTTATGTATTCAAGTACAGTTATTTTCAATTCTTTGCCAATTAAGATTTCACAACAGCCTCATTTTCTTTCTATAGCCACACTACTAGCAGCAAGATATTGTAGTATTATGGTTCAAAGTATACGTGCTAATATCTATAGAATGTTTCTGGTTAGAAGCTGCTTGGTAGTAGAAGGACTGCATCAGATCTTCACTTTTCTTAATTATCTCTAGATTCTTCTGCTTGAAAATATTCACTGCCAAGTCACAAGAGTATTCTTTTCCCCATCTTGCTGAAAATAGAAACAATTATCCCATATGAAATTGTGAGGAAGTAGCATTATTGATTACAGAAAATTAGTAAACCAAGGGCAACATAGATTTATTACAGAGTACAAATCATCAAGAAAATTTGCCTGTCTATAAAAAATATAGAATGTGAACTATTAAAAACTATAACAAATTATTACAATTGTGCTCATTTTAAATTTATATTTCCAGAACTGTATCTATAATATTCATTTATGTGTACTTGTAATTGAATCATTCAGATTATGGATTCTCTTAAATGATTAGCAGCTTTGTGTCTGTATAGTGTCTAGCAACACAGGGCCTCAGTCCATGAATGGAAACACTAAATAAAATGCTAATAAATGGAAGCACTAAGTAAAATGCTAATAAACATAGCAATATTAAAATTAAATCCCTTACATGAGTTTCTCCTAAGTAGCTAATTGTTTAAAAATCACTGTAAAACCTGTGTAGTGATTTGCTTGGTAATACAAAAAAGCTGAAATAACAATGGGCCACATTCAAACAATTCTGTAATTCCTTGAAGAAATTCTTGCTGCTGGAGATTAAATGAGTCAGGGTGTGAAGTTCAGAAACTAATCGATCCCAGCTTTGGGGGTACAAGCCGGAATCTTTATTGAACACGGGATTCGCTATATAAGGGTCTGGTGGGCGGGATATGTTAATGAAGAGGGTGGGTTATGCTAACTAGGGGACAGATTATGCTAACTAGAGGATTACACAATTCTCTGTTAAAATTACACAAAGTGGTTAATATTCTCCTGTAGCGAGGAACCACATGGGGGGAGAGAACAAAAGGGTTTCTACATCGTCTGACAACATCACCACAAAGTCTTTTGTATCTTGCTGAAGGAGACAGGACAATCAAACATAGCTAAATATTAACCGGTCTTGTGAGGAGGCTTTTGGCTCTCAAAGCTAAGAGCTTCCCCCAGCTGCCACTGTCCATGGCTTTCTGATTAATCCTATCAGCTCTCCTTCTGCTGATAGCTGAGTTTTGGATTCCAGCGTTAGGGCACTGAATGATTGTTACTTGGGAAATGAAGATATTTTAAAATATGTATTCTATTGTAAGCAGAGCAGATATACAGACAGTCTGTGCATTTCTGTAAGGGGCATTGGAAGGCATATTCTGGAAAAATGCCTTCTTTCTGCTCCAGCTGCACTCTGGAGCGTCTCTAGGAATGCCGTACATTGACCCACATAGCCAGGTGTCTTGCAGTAGGTTGTGTTAGTACCTGGAGTTGTAAAGTAATAGCAAAAAATGGCGTAGAGAGAATCTGCCCAATTGTCAACCTCATTCATCAGTGACTCATTTTCACTGGAAAATGCAAGCTTGACAAAATTTATAGTAAAAATACATTTACTTTCTTAAACATATCTGTATCTGTATTCATGGTCCATGTAGGGATCCATTTCTTTCCTGTAGAGGACTGAGATGTTGGGTTCATTCACTAGGATCTTGCTCAGGTAGTCCATAGGTCTACTGCTCTGTTGTTAGTTTTAAAGGTACTGCATTTCAGTTTCATCTTTTCTCTGTTACTTGAGAAAATGTGGAAATTGGTAGAGGCTGACTGACTTCTTTATACCCCTCTCTGCTCTGTCTAATTGTCTTTATGTTTTTTCTTTGCTCTCTGGACCAGTTGTGTTTTGAGCTCTGTTTTTTGAGGCAGGCAGCCAGAGCAGAAAACAAACTATCCAAGAACACAGAAAAACTTTTCTCTTTTTGTATTTTAATTTTTATGGTGTCATTCCCATATTTTCACTTTGTATTGCAGTTTTGGACACATTAATACTTCCTTTTCTTAGAACTAAGCTGAGATCTTAAACTGCTTTCCATTCCTGAAGGTTTAAGAGTTGCTAACAACTTTGCTCTGAGAAAAAAAGTAGCTAGCTGTACCAGTGTTCCCAGTGTCTTCTTCACTTGATCCTGCAGGTGCCTGCAGCAAAAGTATGACTCCAGCCTGCCTACTGCAAGTGTCATCATCTGTTTCCATGACGAAGCCTGGTCTACTCTGCTGAGAACCGTGCACAGCGTTATGGACACAGCCCCAAAGGCCTCTCTCAAGGATATCATCCTGGTCGACGACCTCAGCCAGCAAGGTAGCCCCCATTTCCCTGGGTGTGAAATTTCTCTCTTTTTTCCAAAGCTTCAAGGGAAGAAGCTGTCCTCCTCCAAGAAGTGCGTGAGGAGAGTAGAAGGCAACGAGGACCCTCAGAAAGAGAGCTAAGCAGAGTCCAGAGCTGGCTGCCAGACTTCACTCTTCCAACCTTAGAATTCAGTGTAGACTTTCAACTTTGAAATATGTTTCTTTCCCCCCGCCCCCCCTCATTTACAACCATTCGGAAATTTCTTACTTCAAAATAAGATCACAGTATGCAAATCTTAGCTTTCCCACTGGACCAGATCTGCTGCCATAATTTCCAGACTTGGATTTTGGCTGAAACGTGGAATGGAAAACTCCACAATGCTAAAGTAATCCAAAGTGCTTGGGAAAGCCAAACACCTGTAATATGTCACTGTGATCTGTGTATTTTTTTTGAGATGATGAGAGCATCCACCTTTTGCTGAAAAGAGGAGGCTATTAAGCTTCCCAGGGGAATAGCTTCACACCTAGTGATTCTCATTTTCCATTCGTCTGTACTTCCCTTTGACATTATGCTGCTGTGGAAATATTTGGAACGTGGCCTACTTCGCCATTTAAAACTAATGACCCCAAAACATTTTACCAGCAAGAAGCAGCATCTCCTACTACTTGTTGCTTTTCTTTAACAAATCTTGAATCAAAGCTAAAACATTTCGGCGACTGTTCTGTTTCTGACAGGGCCCCTGAAGTCAGCTCTGAGTGAATACATCTCTAAGCTGGCTGGTGTGAAGCTCATCCGGAGCAACAAGAGGCTTGGAGTCATCCGGGGTCGGATGCTAGGAGCTGCACGGGCAACCGGCGATGTGCTCATCTTCATGGATTCGCACTGCGAGTGTCAGAAGGGTTGGCTGGAGCCCCTCCTGGCTAGGCTGGCCAGCAACCGGTAAATATCCCTCTGGCATCTGAGCTCCCTGGATATGCTCATTTCTGCTGAAAGAAATGTACTTGGAAAGTGTTGGGTAGCTTTTTTTAACCTCCCTTGGTTACCTTCTTGCTTCTGGTCACATTGCTTTTATTTTCTGCCTTATCACCACATGCATCACTCTGATATGTGGGAAGCAGGACAGGTCACACAGCTCACTTCACACCCAGTGTCACTGAAATTTTGGCATTCGTATTCAGTTAGAGCTATAAGAAAGCTTCCTGGTGGTCTGAATTAAAAAGGTTGCAGTCTCAACTTCTTTGCAAATGGGCAAACATCCACCAGAGAAATTACTGCGTAACTCCATTATTTTTACTTTTTAGCTGTCTCAGTGATAAAGCCAAGAATAAAATTCTTTGTCCTCCTGAGCCAATTTGGCTATGTATCAATGTCACCTGTACCATTTCTCTTCTGCAGAAAAAAACCAGACTTCCTGGGCAGTTCCAGCTAATCACAGGTACTTTCACTGACACTAAATTGACGGAGTAAGGTAGAGATATTTCTGAGTCTTTCATGTTTAGGGTGGTGCTTGGGCCAGCTCTCTAGTGTACAGCTGAGCTCATTTATGCGTCCACAAGTCCTTCAAACACTGAAAATGCTTCTAGAATTACATGTCAGTAAATCCTTTATTTAAGGGACATCTCTGAAAGAAAAATTTGTACATTAACTTGTCTATCATTACCCATGAGCCACTTGGAAAAAACTTACTTGCTAGAGGGGATAAAATAAAAAAAAAAAGTCCTTAAAACTGTTATCAGACCATTAAATAGTCACACTAAAGACCTTCAAAGGCTGTTCCCAGTCACTGGAACAAGATTCTTTTATGGCTTATTATGTTTGCTTATAAGAGAATTAATGTGAGTTTTTAGAAATTATTACATCATTTGAATGAAAACATTAAGAATACTGAAAGCAAGAGGAATGCTGCCCTAGGATGTCAGGAATATTCTTTTCAAAAAGATTCGCCTTTGGAAAAGCAGATTATTTTTTGTTTGCTGACTAATTAGATGGTTTATTTTGAATATACTTCATGATTCTTCTGCCTTGAGCTATAGTCTATTTTTGATGTTCATGAAAAACCCCTGTGTATTTGCCACTCCTTATTCAAGGGTGTACTGCTGAAAAAAGGAGTTACAAAAAGTCTTGGAGGAGAGCTATAGTGAAGGGAATTACCATAGCAAGAGAGAAGTTAGGACCCCACCACAACTGTCAAAAATTCCCTGTCAAAAATTATCTCTGTTGAGGGAATGCCAAGCCACCAAATCTACTATCATTCCAAGATTCTGTAGCCCTGTCACCAGGGAGTGAGAAAGGAGTTCTCTTCCTCTACGGGGCTTGTATGATCATTCACTCCTCCAGGAGAGCAGAATTTAACACTGAGTTAGCTAATGTCTAATTGGATTAACGAAACAAAGGTGGAAGAGTGTTTGGATAACAGCATGGGCTACGCCATCCCTTTCTGTATGCCCTGTCAGTCACCGTGCCTGACCCTGGGAGCTTTGTCACTACTAGTGTGGAGAACCTGTGACATTCTCCATTGCACAGGGAAGACGAGCTCTAAGGCATCTGGCAATCGCTTTCTCATGCTGTCCCTCTTTCTCCAGCTGAAGAATGGTGATAATAACACTGACCTGATAAGAAAGTTAATTAATGATTTTTGCTTGTAATGCCTGCATGGGGATCACCATAGAAATGTGAAGCAGAGTCAACTTGGCTTCATTTAGCAGTTAAGGAGCTGTTAAATTGACTCATGTGCATTCCCTGAGACTACCCAAATGAGGAAAGTACAGTGGAAAAAACTCAGTGACTGGTGAAATAGCCATCTTTCCTCTTCTTAATGTACCACTCAATCTGCAACTCACACACTTTCACTGGAGAGTCAGAGTGGGAAATTACTTATCTAGAGTCAGTGAGTTGTTTGCTGGCAAGGAAAAATGCAGCCTTTCCAAAGCTCAAACCTTTGCGGGAGCTTAAAGGACCTGGACAGAAGTTTCAACTATGAAAATTGTGATTAAGCCTAATTTTCTAGACTCCAGATCTACCACTATTATTGTGACTTGTCTTAGAACGATGCTGAGATCCTTGCCCAAACTGAGACCTCACTGTGAGTTGAACATATTCACAACAAGAGAGTTACCCCCAGAATTTAGTAGCCTCTGGAAATGACAGACTGTACAAAGACAAGAAAAATTATTCCAGTTTTATAGGTATGGAAATATTTGACAGATATTTGACTTGCTCTGGGTGATGACATTTTCATCTCCCTGCATGATGGCTTTATTCACTAACACAAATTTATTTTTCTGCAGAAGTATTAAGTCTTTCTAAAATCATTGAACATGCATTTATGGGCACTGTGATTGGAATTAGTTCTGTGAACCATTCCTAACAAATTGACTGGGAAGCTGTGCATCAGCTTAGCATATTACCTAGAGAATGGTTCAACGGTTTGTAAAGCATTCCTTGACATTTTGATTATTCAGGGATGAATACTGTAGGTACCTGGGCAATATTAGAAAACTAGAGCAGATGCCCCATAGATCATTTCATTTGACAACTGTTTTTGTTCCAAGCTAATTCCAGGTGAGTAGTATGGTGCATAGCAATGCAGCTGTGCCATTATTACAGTCGTCTTTTGAAGGGTTTGCCTTTTCCAGGAGACTGCAGAAGACAGCTGCTATTTTGTATTCTGTCCAAAGGCAGTGAAAGGCAAAGGGAGCATATAATGAACTGTACCATGAAGCCTTGAAACTGTTGTTCCCTTCGTCTAAAACCAGTGGCCATTATGCTGAAGTAGGATGACCAAAAAAAAAAAAAAAAAAAAGAAAAAAAGATCCAAAGACTGTTTCCTGAGAATACTGCATGAAAGCAAAATGAACCTTGGTTATGTCCCTGACAGGGAATTCCACATCTAAAAAAGGTCTGGGCACCATAACTGTGGCAGGGGGTGGCTTGCAAAGGGGTAGCTGGCCCTCAGGACCTTCCTCCCACTCCTCGTTGTAAGGGCGTTTCCCTCTGTGCCTATACCACAGCTCAAGTATCACATTTGAAAACAGAAGCCTGTAACATTATTTAAAAAGCTTTCAAAGTTTCTAAAATTCTACTTAGCGCCGTGATTCTAGGTCACTAATCTTTAATGAAAATGCTGATAAATAGAATTAGAAATTAGCATAGCAGTGGAAAGGTATTTCATCATCTGTCTGCCCCCATTCAGGAGTAAATGGGAGCCTCAGCTTGCAGATACAGGAATATAAATTAGAGCTCTGCTGTCCAAAAAATTTCTGTCTGGTTCTGATTTTGTGGTAATATACTAGAGAGGACGAAAATATTTTGCACCAGTGATGAACAGCTCCTTCATCTCTTTTCATCTGACTCCTGACTTTTCAGTGGCCCGTATCCCAGCTTTCTGAGCTACAAAATGCATAACCCATCTGTTTCCTACCCTCTCACAGGCAAGCATGATGTTATCCATTCAGAGCCCATACAACCCCAGCATCTGAGCATGCAAGTCCGCGCTACACCCCTTGTTTTGAAAACCTTCCATATCCTTCACATATAACAGCCTGTTTCCTGGGATTTCTGTGTTTGCTTGATCCTTTTATATCCTCTATTTGTCAATAACACTCATTTCAAATTCAGGAAATGTTCTGGTGCATTTACATGGTGTGTTATGGGAAGATGTGCTATCTCTTTACAATCTTTCACAGTTAATCAAGATCAAAAGGTGACCTATTTTAAAGAAGTTGAGGTAAAAAAACTGAAGACGAATCTAAAACCAAAAGCAAATATTACTGCAAAACACAGGAGCAATGAGGATTTAGACACAATTCATGGCACAGCACCCTCACTGTCCAGTGTAAAAAAAGTGTTGGTTACCCCTAGAGATTTTGTTAACCCATGTACGAATTTGAATATTTTATCAGAAAAGACAGCTTCAAAAATTGTTACTTTTTAATGAAGCATTCCCTTTGCACTCTAGCTAGCTGAGATTCGTTTAGTGCATAGCATATTAATAGTCCATCCATTCAAGGAGACTGTTCATATGCCCTGAGTTAGTCTGGAGTTGGTCTGTAGGGCAGTATTTAAGTACTTCTTTAACAGCTTTATCATTCGTGACCACTGCATTTTATAATTTTATTAACCTTATCTAATTTCAAATGTTTTGTATTACTAAGACTTCAGTTAGCCAGGAAGGTGCTTTCAGTGAAAATGCAGCATGCTGTGAAACCAGTCTGGGTCCTCAGCTACTCACTGAAGTTTAAACTATGTGGGGAGACAGAGAACTTGGACTGCCTGGATTTTCTAGATAATTAATTTTTTCAAAAGTAATCCACTCTGAAACGGGTTGAGGAAAATACATGATCTTCCTGTTTGCTTTATGGGTTTTTTTTTGTTCCTCCTTATTTAAGGGGGGATTTCAACAGATTAAAATCTGTTTCCTTCCCAGATACACAAAATACAAAGAAAGTATAAGTCAATAAAAAACACTTTCAAAGAAAGTGCATCTAAAACTTCAAAACAGATATGGTAATTAAATCTTCCTCTCCTCATGTTACTTAATCTAAAAATAGAAAAGAATATAATGTCCATGGTGACTGTAAAGGGTCATGGGAAGATATTTCATTACCAATTGTATTTGGTTGAGAAATCCCAAACCAGGAAACTGTTCTTGTTTGGGTTGGTCTTTTTCATGGAATTGTGACCTTTTGTAGTTCATGTGTGTTCCAAGCATTTGAAATATTCACAGATTTGTCAAATAGTTCAAAGCCTTGCTGCTAGTTGTATTTGAATTTCCTGTTTTTGCCTTTCCTTGGATTCCACAGAGTAAAATTAGCAATAGTTTGCCAGTGTTTCATTTCAAAGTGCTGAGAAGCTGCTGACAGTTACCCAGTTAAAACAAAGAATAGCTAAGAACATCTTCCAACTTTTAATTACCTTCTCCTGCAAAATTGCATTTAGAACCATCTCTGAATATGCAAAAAAAAAAAGAAATTATTTTTAAAAAAACATTAATACCAGCCAAAAAATCGGTAAACAGTGCTTGATTAAGATTAAAATTGGACATTAACCACTTTTAACACAAGATAAAATTTCTGGATTCCTCTATTTCAGATCAGAAAGATCCTCCCAGTTTTTGGTTTTAAAGAGGTGTGTTTCTATTGGTTTCAGCAGAGCTACACCAGTTTATACTAGATGAAGATCTAGAATTACTTTTACAAATATAGTATTGAAAAATGTTAATCTTGGCATTCTGGAAGAGTTACTAGATTACTAGCTCTAAAACACAGTTATCAGTTTCCACTCTACAACTGTATGGCAAAGGAGATTAGATTTTATTTTGTTCTGGTTTACGGCTGAATTTAGCCAGGGTAGAATGTAGGATGTGACCTACTCAGTGAGTTACTTTCAGCTGTCTTAATCACTGTAATTTTCCACATCATACTTTGCAGATAGTTTGGATAATTGCTTGGTCTCCAAACCATTAGAATCTGTTATGTCATTACAGATATTTTTCTTGAACAGCATTACAGAATCCATGCCCAGTTACAAGAATTACTACTGTGGTACTTACTCTTGTGAGCAATTGCACTGATACCAGAAGCATCACTGGAGTTTGGAGTTTTATAGTGGCAAGAATTTAAGGTGGATCCAAAAAAAGAAGGACAGGTTTTAAATGGATAAAATAATATGTAAATGTGGGATAGTCTGAAATCATCTGATCCAGAATGTATCTGAGCATATCTAAGTATCTGCACTGTTTCTGTCCAAACTATTCAGAATCGGTTCAGTTCATGTGATCTGGTCTTCACGGTCAAGGTCTTTTGAATGGTTTAGTTTACATTGCCTCTGGCTTCCACTCAAATACTCCTTCCTGGTATTTCCCTCTTTACTCTGCAATTGTAAAATAAACTACCCTGGGGTCATTAGTTCCTTGGGCCTGTCTGGATGAGAATGGATAACCCAGTAGCAATAGACAGTGTGGGTTTCAGCAAGTAGCAGCAAACAGAGGTGGGAAGTGTACAACTGCAGCCATGCTCCTAGCCAGACAGTGGTCAGAGATACTCAAACACTGGTGAATGCAGTAGTCTGGAAATTACTGTTACATTGACTTTTAATTTCCGAAGTTTAGTCATGTAAAATCCATTTAACTTGTTAGGTGGATTATTCCCAGCACATCAAAGATAAAAATACCTGTTTGTGTGAGTCCATCAGGTCGCTATCTTCCAGTAACTTAGAAGCAGTTTCCTTTCAGTGCTGTTAGTGAGTAAAATTTTCAGTAGAAATGCTCCTGCTGGCTTGAGCACTAAGTGGTTTCTCCTGTCCCAGATGCAAAACTGTGCCACAGGGGAATCATTAAGAGAATCAGGGGAGGATATCATCTTTATTATTTTTAGTATAATTTCTTTCCATTTCTTCTTGAGACCTGCAGAGGGATGACAGCAACTCACTGCCTTAATGTATATGCCTACAAATGCTGCATGTGACCATAAAATTTTCTCACCTATTTATAAAACCAAATGCTTGTTTCTAATAGTGCCTATAATTGCATATTGCAAAGGATGATTTTACACCTGAGCAGAGAAATATAATCACTTTTCTATTTTAAATCTTCCTGCTTTTAGCTTATCATAGGACAGTCTGATTTTATTAGGAAACAAAAAAGATAACAGAGTAATTTTAAAGCAATCCCCTTCATAGTCTGTACAATTCACTGACAATCAGCGGTCTCTGTTTCTCCATGGGCTTCTAAAATTCTCTACAGGAAATGTCAACTGTGATAAAACAAAGTTTGGAGTTCCCCCCCACTCTGATACTGAAACAACATTACTGTAGTGATTGTAGAGGCAGAGAAGATTCGTCAGGATCACATTAACATCACCCAGAGCTACCCTCTTTCTCAGCTGGTTCTGGTCTTTGCTGTGGAAAACTACAAATGCCTCACTACAGTGGAGACTTCTGGGGTGTCCTTTCTTCATTGACAGTATTGTGTTTTAAGCAAATTTCTCTCAAGCGATTTCTGACCAACATAAAAATTTTTGCAAGAGGAGATAAAAAACATCTACTTTTTGCCCCAAAACTGACCATTTCATTTCTCTCTCTCTCTAACAGAAGTTATTTTCTAGGGAAATAACTACTGGAGAATAATTTCCTATATGGACATTCCTACTCTAGAACAAGAGTAATTTTTTCCAGCATACTTTAATCCCTCTTAAATGTTACTGATTTTTCTCCAGAGGAACTATAGTTAAGCCCTTACACTGAGACCAGAGGCTATCCTTTTTGCTTAACAGAGAAGAAATAGATAATGTTGTTCTTCAACACTTTTTCCTGCAGTCCCTAATACCATTGCCTTTATACTCTGACAATTTCCAAGTATGATATATCATTGACCTGGAAACAAGGAACACTGAAGGCTCTTCTGAACTACCAGTTAATTTCAAGATGATGTGCAAGCATGCTGCAAAATGCTGACTTGTTTGCCATGGGGAAATGTCTAATGCCTCTTCTCAGACTAATTCAAATTTAACTCAAGTCATAAATGAACTGAGGATTCCCACTTATGGTGTAATGGCTCTGTTCTGGCTCTTAAAAGTAGATTCCACACTGTAACAGTGCATTTGCAGGAGCATTTTAAGCTTGTGATAAAATACAAACAGAAACTGGTTTATGAACTCAGTAATAGATGTTTTTGCAAAACAACCAGCAGAACAAACTAAGGATAAGTGCACTCTTCACCGGCCTGAAGTGACAAACTTCATTTGTATGTAGAGTGTATGTGAAGTGTGTGGAACAGCTACAGAAAAATCAAAGAATGGTAAAGTGTGTGAGGCCAAAATCATCTTTTGTTATAAATTTTGCATCCGTGAAGAGCCTGTAACATCAGAAGCAAGGGGCTATGTGTGAAATAGCTTTATAAGAATTGTGATAGTTAATTCATAGCAAAATCCTGAATAGCTTTAAATGACAATGCAAGGTACAGGGCATCAATAAATTATTGATCTTTAGATTCTTCACTGCATGCTCAGTATTCGCATGCCCTGAGCACCAGAGCTTCTATCAGCAGGGAAAATAACAGCACTCAACATTTAGAAGAATGCTTATGCTGGACAGTGTCAAAGAGCAGAACTAATGTTTGCTAACAAAGTAGTGAACTTAATTTATGCTTTGGTTTGGGAAATAAATGGTATTGTCTTTTTCAGAAACAGTGTCATCTCCCCTGTCATAGATGTCATAGACTGGAAGACTTTTCAGTACTATCACTCTGTGGGCCTGCATCGAGGTGTTTTTGATTGGAAATTAGATTTTCATTGGGAACCAGTGCCAGAGCATGAAGAGAAGGTACGACAGTCTCCCATCAGCCCTATCAGGTAACAATCCATCAGATAATACACCTCCACTCAGCTCAGCAGCAAACTGTACAGTTTGGGTCATCTTCCAGCTCACAGGACAGATGTGGTTACTTGCATATCCTCGGTTAATATTTTTGAAGGGATAGGTTTTTTGTTTACACTGTTTGTTTTGGCCCTTAGTAATTATTCTACCTAAATTGCAGTCACGCTTTCAACAGAATCAATATTTTCCACACATTGATACAACTGGTGTACAGCCTAACCAGACAAGGTGTGGAGGTTTGTAGGGAAAGCAAGAGCAGGTCATAAAGAGTTAAAAGAGATATCTTAATCATGATCTGTGTCTTTTTTTGGATGTACATGTATTCCACATTTCCCATTGTTCTGAGCCTTATTTGATAATTCAGCTCTTGACTCCCTTACCCAAGCAAACTCTAGAATTAGACTCCAGTTGTTCTTTCTTTTGGTTAGATAATCAATTCATTCAAGCTTATATGGAGCAGTATTCTATCATTTTTTAATACCATCGCTATGGAATTGGTGGGATTTTCCCGCTTCACGTAGTTCCTTATCCAAAACTCGAGATGTTCACTTTCAAACTGCTTTCTACACAGGAGTCCTGTGGTAGCTGGTGCAGTGGTGGCCATGGATCGACATTACTTCCAAAATACTGGAGCTTATGATTCTGACATGACCATGTGGGGAGCAGAAAATCTGGAGCTGTCTATAAGGGTAAGAACCTCAATTAAAACATCAAGCTGTGGTAATTATTGGGCTTTTAAGGAACCTAAATGAAAAGGCAAGAAGATATTTATAAAATAATTAAGTGCAAAACATATCAGGGTATTCAGATTAAAAGCTTCTTTGCAGAAATCTATCCCCACGCTTTGCAGTCTGTCAGGACAAAAACGTGCAGCTGCTCTTAGTTAGGAGCATTATGTCAGGAGAAGGAACCTTTGTTGGCTATCACTATCTGCCTGAGGACTGAGTCACTGCTTTTGGCACCCTCTGAAAGCTGCCTCTTCTATTTTGGCATGTAACATGCGCCAAAGGGAGAGTACCTTTATTTCTTTGCCAACCTGTAGTTTTAATAACAAATTATTTATATTAAATCCTTTGCATTGATTTTTGCTGAATACAAAGAGTAACTGATGTTAAAAAGCAATGAAAATTGCAGGCACGAAGGATATGGTCTCTTTAACGTCCCAGACGAGAGAAGGTGTGACCCCAGGTCTCCCCACCACACTGCACTGTTTGTGCACAGAAAAACATAAAAGCACATAAATAGCCATGCTGGGTCAAATCAGAGGTCTGAATGCCCAGTATCTTCTCTGTGCCTCTGTATCTGTGGGGAACCGTGTATAATGAAGAATATAATAAGACTCTTGCTGTTTTCATCAATGTGCAGCTTAGGGTTTCCTGAGGCAGAGTCTAGAGTAAAGGAGCTTCTCCTTTTCAGATAATCTAAGGTAATCTCCTTTTGTGCTTTCACCTGTGTTCCAGACCTGGCTCTGTGGTGGCTCTGTAGAAATTATTCCATGCTCCCGAGTCGGACATGTCTATCGACATCACATTCCCCATGCTTTTGCCTATGAAGAGGCCATTGTGAGGAACAAAATCCGGATAGCAGAGACCTGGCTGGGCCCGTTTAAAGAGAACTTCTACAAGCACGACACAGTGGCTTTCTTAATCAGCAAGGTAAAGACATCTGTAGTGGTTTGTTTCTGAGGGAAGGCATGTGAGCTGAGGAAGGTGAAGAGGGTGGAATAGGGGTGGGGGTGTCTGTGTGCAGTCAGACATTCAACGAGCATGGTGCCGGGGATGGACTTTTTATTAAACCTTCCAGTGGAAGAGCTGTCAGATCAGGAAGGGAACAAAGAAACTTATGCCTAAGTTCAGCCATGTGCTTATTGAGTATGAACTCTTCTCCAAATGACTTATTCTTCTGAGCTTGCTCAACAAACTGCAGTTTATTTCTGGAGCGATAGTACAAGGAGGATTGCAGTGCCTCTGAAGCTAGTAGTGCTGTGTGCTCAAAGGACCTAGAGCACCTAGAGGATTCATTCTTTTTTACTGAACGTCTTCCTCATACAGTTTCTGAGGATATTCAGTATTATTCACAGATGTGTGGCAAATTGTAGTGTCTCTCCTACTGGAAGAGAACATAACTGATGATAAAGGGTGATCAAAATATAAAGCAATAATACAAGATTGTAGCCTTAGAATGAGGATAGGGCCTTGTTTGCTTATGCTAACTCACAGGCAGGATATAGTTAAGTTCAAAATGAAGACTTTCGCAGGAAAAGAAAACCTTAGAGTTTAGATAAGGGGCTTTGAAGCTCATGAGAAAGAGACCTTGAAAGCTGATAAAGAGAAGCTCCTGAAGAAGATACCAGTTTTGAGTTAATTGGACAGTGCCAACTCAGCAGTTCTTAGCAAAGGTAGAGAGTTCAAGCTGAGGAAGACTTCTTACTTCATCCAAAAGACCCCCAAAGAGTCCCAAAAGAAAACCCCAAGGGGGCGTTCCAAGGCAGAGTTATAGGAGTGGTGTATGTTAATGATTCCCCTCCTACTTTTCTGGAATTTGCTGACACAGCTAATGCATATGGAACACAACTAATATATATGTAATACTACTAATGCATATATAACATTATACTGCATAAAAAGTGCTGAACAAAGGCAATAGGTGTGCATGATTGGAAAAATTATCCCACATGCATCTGGTGCCATGAATAAACATACCTGCTTCAAAACTCTTTGTGAGTTTTGAGGTTTGTTTCCACAAGTCACTGACAGATGTCCAGAAGCAACTGATCTGAGAAAGTCAAATCTCAGCATACCAGAAGTTACTTTTTCATTAGAAGCATCTCACAGACAGCAGTCCAAGCTCCAGGAATTTGGATTAGACAGGCTTGCAGCCAGGTGTGTGATGGAGCCCTATCATGCCACTACACTTCAGTCATGTGAAGGTTACATATACAATAGACAGACAACAACTACAGAATGGCCATGCTTGTTTTTTAAGCCACTGAACAATCCACTGAAGATCAGGGTCAGTCAAGGAAGAGTATATCTCTTGTATTACAAAGTGGTTTATTTATTTATTTATTTGGAGTCATGCAGATGTAGTTAATGTTAAGTTGTTAATAATGTTAAGTTGTTAATGCTGCTGCAGTTGTCAGGAATTCTTTGGCTCCAGTACCTTTTCTTGTAATGATATCCTGCCCTACGAGGCAGTGGGCCAACTTGTGAGCAATTTGGAATGAAAGTGTCATTCACCTTCCTGTTCATTTAACAAAGCTATGCTTCTAAGGAGAAAAAGATTCACTGAAAGCATTTAGGCAGAGCACAGGTAGGTGCTGTGCAAAGTTTCCCTTACACATTTGCCTCTGTACTTCATAGAATCACAGAATCAAAGAATGGTTTGGGTTGGAAGGGACTTTAAAGAACATCTAGTTCCAACTCCCCTGCCGTGGGCAAGGATGCCACCCACTAGATCATTTTGCTCAGGGCTCTATCTAGCCTGGCTTTGAACACTTTCGGGGATAGGGCATCCACAACTTCTCTGGGCAGCCTGTTCCAGTGCCTCACCACCCTCACATTAAATCTAAACCTACACTCTTTCAGTTTAAAACCATTGCTCATTTTTATAAGCCCTTTTTAGATACTGGAAGGCTGCTCTAAGGTCTCCTCAAAGCCTTCACTTCTATTCAACTTCATCAAATGATCCCAAATCTGCTCTTTGCTTGTAGTGGGAGGGCCTTCACTCCCCCTCCCCACCCATTCAGAGGATCGGGGACTTAAGAGAAGTGGGAAGCCTGACTGCCTGCAAAAACTGAGGAAAAGAACTCATTGAGTACCTCAGCCTTCTCCATATCAGTTGCCACGGGTTCACCCTCCTTGTTTATCAGGGGGACACACTCTCCTTGGCCTTTCTTTCTGGTCTATATACTTAGAGAATCGGTTCTTGTGATTCTTCATGTCCCTTGCCAAGTTTTCTTCCAGCTTTGCCTCGGCTTTCCTAACCTCATCCCTATACATTCGAACCATATCCTTGTATTCTCCCCTGGTCACCTGTCCCTGCTCCTACTGTCTGTGCTTTTCTTTCTTATTCTTCAGTTTGAGGAGCAGATCCTTGCTCAGCCATGCTGGTTTCGAGCCTGCCTTGCTCGATTTCCCACACACTGGAAGAGAGAGCTCTTGTGCTCTAAGAAAAGTACCCTTAAAGAGCTGCCAGCTCCAGCCAGCCCCTCTGTCCTTAAGGACAATTTCCCAGGGCATCTCTTTCACCAGCTCCTTAAACAGCTGGAAGTTTGCTCTTGCAAAGTTCAGGGGCTTGACTTTGCTCCTCACCAGGCTGACATTCCTTGAGATCACAAATTCAACAAGGCCATGGTCGCTACAGCCCAGGCTGCCACCAATCCCAGCAGCTCTAATGAGCTCATCCACACTGGTGAGCACCACCAGCTCCAGCAACGCTTCACCTGTGGTTGGTTTGTCTAATACTCAGACAGTCCTGCATGTTCAGTCACTGCAGGGCTGGCCATCACCTAAGAAAGCCAGATCCAGCAAGAGCTGCATTACAGTGGGGAGAGGAACAGCACTGTGTGCCGTGCTTCTCTCTTGTCATCTAGTCTGACCTCCTTACACTCTGTGGGTGGATCTACCTTTCCAGTCAGTCTGTTAATCCTAGTCTCTGACTACTGCATTTCCTTTTTTATTCTATTTTCACATCTTTTTCAAAGCTCCTCTCTTCTTGACTGTGTTGTAGGTTTGAACTCCACTGGCCACGAGTTTGTCAGTTGACTCACAAGGGTTACAGCCACGTACCCGAAAGGAGGACACTAGGCCAAGTCTTTTAAAATGGGCAGTTAGGTCCTTAAATCATTTAATAATTTCCTGAAAGCTTTTCTTGTCAGGTCAGAAGCAATTTTCTGTACTAAAAACTACAGTCACCAATGATCCAGTTTACTAGCTGTAAGCAGCAAAACCTTTTGCTTGAGTTTATTCTTGCCAGAATACTTTCAGTGCTTCTAAGTATGATGCTCCCTCAGATGATCCTCAGATGACCTCTGTGCCCAATATGCCATAACATAAACGGCTCTTTTTCTTTCTTTCATAGCCAATATTTTCAGCATGTCAATGCAGAAGGATGTCATTCAAAAGGCACAAGCAAGCAATGACATTATTGCCGCTCAGCTGCAAAGGGCCCTGTGGGGATTTATTGCACTCAGAGAGTGAGCAGAGCAACCTATGACCACTACAAAATTCTCTGTGAGCCCTGACTGCCAATACTGCCCACTGCAGAAAACAACCAGTGACCCCCATTTGGTCCCTTTGTAAGCCTCCTCAGTTTATGGTCTGAATCACATCTTGCACAGGATGCCCATGGTGTGAGCATTAAACAGATGAATAAGGCTCTTCCCATCTCTTACTATTTTAGCCACCATTTCCTTTGCTCCTTTTCTTGTGTGGTTTGCTTATTTAATTTACAAGCACAGTTTCCTTTCAGATTGGTTTACAGGTATAATGATTTTCTTTAAGTTATTTACACCATTTTTTCAGCATCAAATGCAGATTGTAACTAGTATGACAAAATGAGATTTACTGCCATTATGTTCTTCAGTGAAAGCAGTCTCCTGAGAAACATCTCTTTTTAAGGGAAGCATTTTCCTTTTCTCCTTCCCTGTTCCAGGAAAACCTCTTAGGGGACAGGGTTTGTGTGGTGCTGAATTGCTGAACTTTGTTCTTATGTTTATTGAATCTAAGACTGACACTAAACTATGAAGTTCTCTTTAACATATTGCAACTGTTGAGCATTGCCTGTGCAGCTTACAGGGGCTGGCAAACAGTGCCACATAGCATGACTGATCCCTGCCTTCAGAAGCCGATACTTTGCCCTTGATCTCCAAGGCCCTTAATTTGTCAGTGCTTTCCATGTTGCAAAGTCCTTTTTATGGATGCAGAGAAATAGCTGGTCTGACGAAAAAGTTATTTACAGGCAATTCTGTGCTTATGTTACCAGTTTTAATTTTTGATGTAGAAATTCAGACCAGTTTCCTGGAATCCCATTCCAACAGCATTTTTAAAAAAGCAGAAGCATGAAGGGGGGAGATCTGCTGCTGGAAAGAAAGAGGAGAAAGACTCTTAAGGCTTGTGAGATATTTTTAATATTTGGGCACCGAGAGATTCAGAAAACTGTTTTGTGTGGTTTTGAAGCTGAAGGATTAGATGCTTAACTACTTAGAGTTTTCAGAACCCTGTTAACCATCTTCAGTGCTGAATACCCTCAAATGTTCAGACTGTCAGTTCTTTGCAGTGCAAATGCCCATAACTGCACCAAGGGTTGAAGGCATTTGTCTTTTTTCAGAACAGAGGAAGAGTTGATATTGTGTGTGTTTATAATTCAAGAAAACACAGAAATCATAGGAAAAGCTTTATGCATTTATGGCTGCAAAACAAATTTGTTTACTAGATTCAGAAACTGTCAGATAATATATTTTGGGCTAAATTCTGTCATCACTTAAGCCCTCTGATCATGAAGGACTGACAATAACTCCATAATCTGGGCTGTTAAAGGCTAGGAAATTGAGTTTTACTCAGAGGGACAAATTCTATACTGACTGACAATCCAATACAATACCACTGAATTTAAGTACAACAAGTATCAAGCCTGGTCTTGACTTTTTAAAATAAAAATATGACAAAGACTGACTTATCTGGCAGTACAATGATCATTTTTAGAGGAAATACTTATTTTCACAATGTATGCTACTTCTGAAATATTTACTTCTGTCGCAATGCCAGACTGTGGCTGTTTGCTCAAAGTTTGAGAAAGGCTATAGCTTGGACCTCCTCCTTTGCAAGAGATATTGATAAAAGACATATATCAATATCTGTAATATGTAGGATAGAAAAGGGGGTAGAGACAATTCCTGTTTTCACTCCTAGCATCTCTAACACAAATAGACTAGTAACCTTGTTGCCCTTATGCTTTCTCCCTTTCTCCATAAAGGCCGAGAAGCCAGACTGCAGTGAGCGCCTCCAGCTACAGAAGAGGCTCGGCTGTAGAAATTTCCAGTGGTTTGTATCAAATGTGTACCCTGAACTCTCCCAACCTGGAGACACGCCAAGATTCTCTGGCAAGGTAAAGGAAAACATCCTATAAAGAATGATCAGCGGTTTTAATCAGTGAGCAAGAGGCTGTTTCTGCTTTGAAACCGTTCTTGTCCAAACAGACAGTGCAACAAGGGTGGGAGGAGAAAGAAAAGGACAGAGACAAAGGGCTGGCCCAAATTCTCACACAGATGTTGAAACCCAGCCAGGAAGTGAACCCAGATAGTCTAACTCAGTTCAGTGTCACAGCTCAGAGAACCCTAACCAAAGCTTTTCAAGGCACCATTAGTAAAGGAAAAGAATTGTGTTGCCTCATGCAGATGACAACTGCAACAGCAGCTGAGATATCTCTGTGCTGATCCATGTGCACAAAGAGAAAAAAGCATTTCTTCAGTTCTGCACTTCTCCCAAGGACAGAAGTGGTAGCAATAGCAGTTCCTTGGCTGACTGTGTACAGGAGGCAATTTTCTCAATGTTGTTGTTGAGTTGGTTTTTTTTAAAATAACTTGTAGTTCATAATTATAAATCATTAAATATTAATTTATTCCCAGCAGCCTTAACAGAAGGGAGTTTCCCCCAAAAAGGCAACAAGGTCTACTAATCAATTCATACTCTGTTATTTGGAGCCAGATTTTACTGTGTCCTTTTACTATTTTGTTTGCTCTTTATTTTCCAAGTTTGCTTGAGAAGAGTGTAAGAACTGAGTGCAGATGACAGGAATTGTCACATGTTTCTTTTCTTCTGGAATATCTTGGGTTTTTTCTGACTACAATGTCGGGTTGAAGTGCAATTTTCTATTAGCATAAAACATTTGAAAGATTTCTTTTAATTATCATAATAGTTAAAACCAGAAGTGGGTATCTCCAATTTAAACAAAACTCACTGGGTAGCACTGACCTTTGGTGAAACTCTGTCTTTTATATCAGATCAGTTTGCAAAATCAATATGCAAGACCTAGCCTGGAAAAAAGTAGTGCCTGAATTATGAACAAAAACATGTATCATAAAGGGGTACAGTTACAAAAATGTTAGGTGAAGAATATTTTGGTTGTATCCAATTGTGAGTTATTTCAGTATAAATCTTTACTTACAGCTTCACAATACTGGTGTTGGCTTCTGTGCAGATTACAGACCTGGAAGAGCCACTGCAGAAAGCTCTATCAAACTCTCACCTTGCAGTGACAGTCTCACCCAGGTAATGTATACTCTGAGTATACAGGCATTGTGTCAGATCTAGGGAAACATGCAGAAGACAGTCACTCCAACACGTAAGTTGCTGGGTTGACACTCGTGGAAATAACTGATGTGTTCAGAATTAGGCGTGTGTTAAGGTAATGATGCTCATGCTTTTGCAGCTGAATAATTTGAAAAATGCAAGGGTTTCATGTGTCACTGATACACACACTTTGCTCCAGCAGACATTATTAAGTGCCTGTTTGTGTGGTATATTTGGTAGTGTCTGGGGAACAGAAAGCCTGTGAGTAAAAAATACATAACAGTTCCAGAATAATGGGAATGGGTTTCCCCCATCAGTGACTAAAAATGAAGTTTAATGTCTAAACTGCAGTCTAAAGCAGGAGGGAAACTCATGTAGACTCCCAAGCTGAAATTAGTCTAGAAAGTTCATGCTTTAAAAGAAGCCAAACCAATACAGACTGACTGCAGATATTTATTCCAAGTCCCAAGCAAGTTTTCCTGCTCACACTGAGCTCAGGGTGAGCTGCAGGCACATTCCTAACTGCATTGTGTGAGGACACTGCCAGAAACACCCTTCTGTTCAAATATTTATTAAACTAGAAAATTTTATTACAGGATGGGTTTACTTTATACATAATTGTAGTTCACAAGGCCTTTTCTTAGGTAAATAGTTATGCCAGAATTAGCTAGCACGGGGGATTGCTTTGAAGGGTCAAGGTTGTTGGGTCTCTGTCACTCCTGTTAGGGTTGCACCTTAACAGACACATACAGGAAATTGTTTTTGGAATTAGCATTTAGAAATTAATTGGGATGTCTGTCCATCATTGTTCAAACAAACCCTCCCTTTTCCAGCACTTTGAATATACCAGCATGAAGGAAATCCGGCTTGGTTCTGCTCCGCTGTTTTGCTTTGATGTCAGACACGGGAAGGTTATCCCTCAAAACTGTACAAAGGAGACAGACAACAGCTACCAGCAGTGGGATGTCCAGGAGGTCAGTAGTGTCTCTGCTGTGAGGGAAAGGCAGCTGATGGTGACTCTGGGACCACTGGGTGATTTACAGCATTCGTGTGGGGAAGGGATGAGGTACTTGAAGGACAAGTTTCACTTCTGTACCATTTTCAGCCAGAAAACTTAGGATGCCTCTTGCCCATTTACACTATATGAAATACATTCGGTTTAGAAATACAAAGTACAAAACTCCTAACCTTATTCCTGTGTCCTTGTTCTCACTGTTTGTCTTACAAGAATAAAATCAGAATCAGTGGTTGTGAAAATAAGAGCAGAGCAAATCTTTGCTGACTTCTTTTGGATACAGAAAGGGTTTGGGAATCCTGAACCCTCCCAGATGAGAGCCCTTTGTGAGGATGTCTTAGTGAGTCTTAGTTTGCTCATGTATTGTAAGAGAAGAGCAATTATCAGAGGAATTAAGTATTATTGAGTGGACTTCACCCAGCAGGAACTTCTCTACAAGACTGAAAAACCTCATG
Source organism: Pseudotriccus pelzelni (assembly GCA_035584735.1). Classification (NCBI taxonomy): domain Eukaryota; kingdom Metazoa; phylum Chordata; class Aves; order Passeriformes; family Tyrannidae; genus Pseudotriccus; species Pseudotriccus pelzelni. The sequence goes on from JAWMRA010000113.1 coordinate 104,930,181, forward strand.
CCCTGGGACAGCCGGAAAACAGCAGTTACTGTAGTTGTAGGGATGCAGCAAGCCTCTGGGACAGTTCCTGCTGTAATTTGGTTTGATTCCTAAGGGTCCTTCTGAATTTTTGTGGTCAGTAGTACTGAATGCTGATGACAACCTGTAGCCACAGGAAACAAATAGTGGTGGAAAAGAATTCTGCACCTACCACCCCTGTCAGCTTCAAAAGGAACTATGAATATTTACCATGCTCTGAGCACAAAGTTAAACCTATTCATTATGTTTGGAGTGATGCCTAAAAAAATTTGAACAGCAAGTCCATACTGGTGATCTACTGTATACAGAAATTTTCTAGTTTTTAATGGAAATCTCTTATTTTTATTTTGTTCTTTCTTTCCCTTCTTCTCTCATCCTGTAGAATGGAATGATTGTCCACGTCCTTTCTGGCAAATGCATAGAGGCAGCAAAGAGTGAAGATGAGAAGGACTTGTTTTTGTCTGCATGTAACAAGAACGCAAATCAGGTGTGGCAATTTGAACGTTCCCATGGGCTACATCAGAGATGACTGACAGGCCTCTGTGGAGGTCAAGTCTCCAAAATTTAACATTACTTCTGCTTGGGATTGTAAGATGAATTTCCTGCATGGACAAGAAAGATGTTGGTGCTTGTTGTAGAGCGCAGGGAAGTTAGGAAGGCCTCTTATCTGAAAGCCTGGCTCCCGATTTATTCAGCTCTAGCTAAAATTTCTATTTATTCTGAGAAGCAGGGAATAAAGAGACTGTGAGCACCAACAGATTCTCAACTCTACTATTGCAGAAGACAGTTAAGTTTGCCCTTTGAAGGAAACATGGAAAATTGGCTTCCAGACAGCTTGTCTTCAGCATATTCTGTGACTTCTGAGGCTACAGGAAAATGAATGTTTGTGAGACTTTTGAAACTGCAAGAGGAAGCGAGCCAAGCCAGGATACGAGTTTAGCCTTGTTTAACAGTGCACTCAACTCATATAAAAAAAATAAGTTTTATACGTATAAAAGTAGTAGATGTTTCCACATGTAATAGCAAAAACTTTGTTTTCCAACTAGCCTGAGCCAAATTTCTACCCTCTATGAGATTACACAGAGAGTAAATTAACACTTAATTAGGCACTAATCGACTTGGAATACTAACAGTCCTCAGCATTTGGCACACCCTTCCTTAAATCCTTAGTCCACAATCTAATTTGGATGGGAGAATGAGACTGAAATATTAACAACTTTTTGTTTTCTTTTAATGACATTTAAGAACAACTCCTCAGGAAACTTGTGTGGTAGAAAGAAGGGTAACAGCTTAGCTCTGCTTATTTGCAATTGGTGGAATCCATTTGCTCTTGTAAAGCCATGGGCTGACCTTATTATAATTATTACAGTAACGAAAGTGCTGGCTGAAAACAGCAAGTGAAGGGAAACAGCAGGTTTCAACAGTGGCTACTGAGGAAGAAAATACTGGTGCCTGCTTCTACTTGCTTGCAGCCTGAGTTAAGTCTTTCACACTGTGAGTTTTAGCCAAGAAGATATTGCAGATTCTTGCTGTCATGGCTCTCCAGGCTGATCCTCAAAAGACCAAATTTCCTAGAGAAACTTCTTCTGCAGAGCCTGCATTGCTGCTGACCTGCTGTCTTTCGAAGGGGTGAATGAGAGTTGAGGTTAGGTAGCAAGAATGGTCTCATACAGTATGCAGTAGCCAAGCAAACTTCTACTTTAGTATTTTGTTAGGGTACTTTCAATTTTGGAGCTAGAATCAATAACAATGACACTTTTCAAGAGCCAGCTAAGACAGAAGAACAAAGATTTGGGAGTCTTCCCACATCAGCACCACACCCAATTTATAGTATAAATCAGCCATGAGCCTATGTATTTATTAAAGGAGGTGAGGCATCATTAATGAAACTTAGTTAGCTTTTGAGATTTTTTTCAAGAGAGAAATTGTGGTTGGTTTGTTTGTTTTTTTAATGTACAGCACATTGTTTAGAGAAAGGAAGGAATGAATATTCTGCTCAGAGCCTTCCAGTCACCTGCTCTTGGTAAATCATAATAAACTGGTATTGAGCATATAAAATTGGTTACAACAGAAGACACAAACATCATGTTTGGAGTACTGTCCAAAATATTTCCCAGTGTCTAGTTCCCTGTCTACTTCAAGTGCTACAAATTCCACATTATGTTCAGGCATCACTTCAATTATCCCAATTATTACACCTGCTTTCTTTGATAGCATCAGAATCTAACACTATTTTTGCTGTGTCGTTTAAAATTTCCTGTGACATTGTTGAAAATGCTTCAACTCTCAGCTGAGAAGATGGTGGCAACCTCTTCCAGAACAGCAAGTGACCCCTGACCATTGCCCAAATTTAGGGCGAGAAAAGAGAACTTTTTAAATTGCATAAAAGCTGAGTAAAATGCTGTTTTATTGACATGTGATTCTTTTATTTAAAATTATATGTATGCCAGATTTTAAATTATGTATTATTTATTTTATTTTGGACACTACACTGGGAATATCATTCCTTCAGCATTTAGGTTAATGTTAAAAAATGTATATATAAATATGGTCATTGAACAGAAGTGGGATTTATCGCAAAGAAGAATGAAAAGATTTTTGATTTAGAAAGGAGATGTTTGGAATTAAATTTCAGAGACATGGACATCTTCATCTTATACTGCTTTTTAACATAATGATAAAAATCTAGAAAATAAGGTTTGCTGTAGATATACATACAATAGAAAAATACATTACCTCTTCCAACAATACAATGAAAACATATGGTTCAGTACCATTTAGAAAATAATTGTTAAAATACTTGTTTTGTTCAGTAACAGTGTAAATGTGTGTTTGGTTTCCAAGGGAACTAAACTCCAGAGCACAGGCCAGAAGGGAGGTACAAGGTGGTCTAGGAGGTCTCCATACAGAGACATCCTGGGGACACAGATTGTGTACCATACCATGGAGCACACTTCTCTCTAATATAAACACAGCTTACTATGACACAAAAAAAAAACCTCAAAGGGAAAGCATTTATCCCTGTTTTTCCTAGTTTCCTTCCTGTATGCCTTTTAAATGCATTGGTTGGTTGTACCAATACTGTTTCTTCATTGTGGTCATTTACACCCTGCCCCTGCGGGTTGGATCCATCAGCTGAAACCTTCTCCTCATGGGAGTGGGCCCAACACAGGGTCTCTGCTAAGAGTGCTGGCATGTTTTCCTCCTTTATGCCCATCTTTCTTGCAAGTACTAGCACACAGTCATGCTTTCAGAATCACAAAATACGGGATTACTTTCCGCTCTCTATTTAGACAGGGTCAACATTCCAGGTTCTGCTAATTCCCACTGACAGGAGAGAAACATAAGAACGTTTCATGCACGAATGAAGCAGTTTAAACTTCGAAGGCCTCCAAAGCAGAGCCTTGGGCAAGAGCAAAGGAATTCCAGCAAAACACGAGTAAACATCTTATAGTCCAACTCCACCTGTTTCCTTGAATTTGGCAACCCAGGCATAATGAATGCTTTGAGCCAAACCCACCCACGAAGCAGAGCTAAAAGGTCAGATTCAAGAACAGGTCACCTTTCAGCTGACAACGCTTTAACTAAACAGCTTGGTTTATTCCTGTCCCAGCTTATGACAAGTGGAAGAAAAAAAAGACTTCAAGTATTATTGAACGTACTTTTAAACCGAGACCCAGTCGATGCAGTCGGTGCTGGCCGATGGCTGGGGTTTGTCCCGGTAGCTGAGGTGGGTGCCATCACTGACGTGGAGATAAATGGCAGCATTTCTCCCTCTGTGTTAACCTGAAGTTTAAACAAGGGGAAGAAAGGTTAGAGCCACCGTCATGATAAATCCTGCAGCACAGAAATGTTCAGGGTATCTCTCAGTCCACGTGGAAGTGCCTCCCTTGGAGACACTGATTGAGCTGTAATACTGTCTGCTGATTAAAATAAAACAGCTTCCATTACAGATTTCCTCGGGAAGGAATGGAGCTATGCTCAGGCACCTGAGATAAGAACAGTAGCAGCCTAGGTTTCCATAACAGCTGGAAGGTGACACATGAGAGAGAGCTTTCAGATTCTGACTTCGTATCTCATTTTATCTCCATCAGTTTGATTCAAATTGCAAACGTATTGGGAGAGAGTAAAGAAATGAGTGTTTTGCAAACATTGGTCACATGTTTTTAAGCTTGTGTTTTTAAGCTATGCAAACTGCACGTTAGCCCTGAATAAAGTATATCAGTGCACAGTGAAATGTATTTTTATTTTCTTCATTGTGTGATGATTCGTTAATGCCCCATTTTCTTCATGCTGCAGCACAGCTGGTCTGCAAAGAACCCCGTCGAAAAGCCTCCAGTGGCAATATTCTCATTTAGCCATCACCTTACAGTAGAACTCTGCCTCCACAGACATCTTATAGGGGGCTTTATTTTGTAGACCTTTGCATAATTTCTCTTGGTTTCAGTGGAAAGGTCTGAATAGGGACTACAGAAGTAGAATCCCTGGAAAGGAGAGTCTCTGGGAAGCATGATCTCTGGCACACACTTCAGGCAGCTCTCAGCTGCTTATTCACCAGGTGGCTTGGAAGGATGTTCTAAAAAAACAATCTGCCTACATGACACGACATGGCAGGCATAGTATTTTTGCTGTCTTCTTTTTGTTGCTGTTGTTCATTTTGGTAAACTAGCTATCTCTCTTGGGAATTATTATTAGACACATGGAACAGGATTCACCTCTTCTAACTGGGGCCACCTAAACAGTAGACACAACTAAGGTACTTGTCTAGACTTCTACTGCTCACCAGAGAACACTTCCAGAGGTACCCAAGTAATCAAACAAGATGGGTGATTTACTACCTAGAAGTGCTTGCTTTCTCTACTGATTAAGGAGGGAGTCTTGATGGTTAATTTAGATGGCATGTGTAAATTTTAAACTGGAGTTAGGTGGAAGGAACATCATCTGAAGGGTACACAGGCTAAAATCCCTTCCAGGAGCCCAACCCCAGTGCCCAGCTCTTCCAACCCCCTAAAGATCTGGCTTTAGGCACAAAGATGACAGCCAAGAACAAACTTGCTACCATCTGCAGTTTCCTCAAATGAGTTTAATCCAACAGCACACTTGTTCAAGACGGCTTCTTTGTTCACAGCCTGAGAGACCCCACTGTGTAGGATGCTGTGTTACCAGCATGATCTGGTCCCAAAGGTATAAGAATTTAAATTTTCAAAGAAGTCTCTATAATGTTTTGAAGATGTTAACTCTAACATTAATGATAAATCTTCTGCCTCTTTCTTCTGAGTAGGCTGTAAAGCTACAGCAGAATTTTCACGACCAGAACAGATACAGGTGCCAGGATTGTTAGCAAGGTTCTTTTTGGCTTGAACCTAAGTTACAGACAGACCAGCCTAAGAGCTGAATACATTATTCAGTTTCTAAGTAGCTGCACAATGACCTTTGTTAAAGTCCCTTGGAGAGCCATGACCCTTGGTAATACTATCATGATATTTATTTACACCAGTGATATTTTTGTGTTACAAATTGAGAAAATGGTGAAAGTAATCAATTTTTTTAAAAAAATCCATTATATAAAAATACCAAATATATTTTAAAATACCTAACCTACTTTGTGCAATTATTCAAAAAATTGCCCACACATTTATTAATCTCTCAGTCTTACAGACTGATAAATAATGTAATAATGTCACTTGTATTGTTACAGGCATAAATGAGCTTTAGAGGATGACATCCTTTAGTATTATATTTTTCACTGTATTTTTTGTTATCTTCTTAATGTGCTACTGGGTGAAAACTGCGATTTTTTACAGTCTCTTTTTCATCATTTAATGTAATAAATGTAATTATTATGTAATAATGTAATTACACAAAAATTTTAATCTCAGGGCTGAAAGAAAATCAACTGTTACTCTGACGTATCAGGAGTTCATCTCTCAAGATCGAGAGCATCAGATATTTACACCGGAATATGAGCCACTGGGAGGCTGTTTCTGTCAGTCACTCTTTATACATACAGTTTGGCATTACTGAACAGACCAAAAGTGGTCAAAAGCTGCAGTCAAACCAAAATGTTTAATGCAAAACAGTCCTACAGAGACAACAGGTCACTGCGTTCTGTCATCTTTTCTTTCTTTCCCTCTTATTACCACACACTTTGCCCTCTTAGAAATCAAGAGCCAAGCAGTGAACAAAGAGTTTCATAATCAGAGTATTTCAAGCAGGTAGATGCATAAAATTCATCACGTCAGTTAAAAAATAAGCCTTGCAGTAGATTTCTCGTTGGACAAGTTGTCTAACTAAACCCTTGCCTTTCTGTTGTCTCATCTAGTTCGTGTATCCGTCATACCCATCGTCAACTCATCATCTGTGGTGACAGGAGCTGCCTTCACTTACATATCAGTCACCAAACCATACAGCTTGGAAGGCCACTTAAGTCTGCCTGAGCATCCATGCTTCCTGAGTTCATGCAGTTCTGCTGCCCTAGCAAGCTCCCAGACAGAGGCAAGAGCCGCTTCTTCAGGGCAGTGTGCAGTTGATTCCTTTATTTGCAGAAGCAAAGGGAAGATTAATTTCCTAGAGTAACAAACTGCGGTCAGTCTGTGGTGTCTGCGTAGATATGCACACGTACAAGCCCAGGAACAGAGCCTGGTGCTGATGTTAAGGAAGTAACTTCTAGTTTTACATAAACAATGAAGGGTTTTGGCTCCGGCTGCTGCTTCCGAGTGCAGCCCGTGACAGAACTCTTAGGATTCTCTAGTGCCAAGGACAACTCTTAAATCAGCAATGAGAGGGAAGGTTGAAACAAAATAGGTCTTGACACTGGAAAATAACTTGATAAGCAAAATAAGAACCACAAGACTGTAATTTGCTAATTACAAGAAGATGTCTGTGTTTTCTGAAAAATACACACTTTTGTACAGTTTCATACAAGATTACACGTAACATGATGCTCATGCTTGGCAGATAGTAGTGATTCCATTTTGTGGAATTACCAAGGTTTCCAAGTTTGGTTTCAGTGTGCAACAAGACCCACCATTTCCTTTGCTCTCTGAAACAGAGCTGGAATGTCACACAGGCAGTGATGAGAGAGGTCCCACGCCAGGCTACTCACAGCAAGGTACTGGGCTCTGCTTCCTTGTCACCCATCATAAGAAAGAACATTCTCCTCTCGGATATCTTGCTTTCAACGAGCTGGAAAATTTCAATAAAAACTTGTTTTACTGGAATTTTCTTTGACAGCTCTAGTGAACGTGTTAATAACCATTACATGCTAGCAAAGACGGTTAACTCAGCAGAATGAGAAAACTCAATATTTCATTTTTTAAGAGGGAAAGAATAAAATGGCAAATGGGAAAGCCTGAATTTAATTTCAATTCCCAGTTTCTCTTTACAGCACTGCAGAACAACCCAACAACCCAGTAACAACAGCCTCAGGTTTATGTCGCAAGTACTGGTTCATAACAATATGCCTGGCAGGATATGGTTTCCTCTAAACTATCATGCATTCGGGCCAATTGCTCTCTCTCTTGGCACCTGGGGTGATTTTCATCTCTTCTCATCTACAAAAGCAATCCCTGGAGGGGAAAGAACAAAGCAGAAGGCTCCGGATACAGGCCCAGGACTGAGCCCTCAAAGGCAGCGGTCCTGATGTTTAATATCTTGGCATTTGAGTCACTCGTGGTGCCCCCCAGCATTTCACAGGTCAGGCAGATCAAGGCACCTGAGGTTTCTTCCACACCTCCGCCCTCCCTGCTCTAATTTGGGTGGCCGGGCAAACCACCTGAGCACGCTCAAGTGTAAGGGAAGCCTTCCTCCCACTCCTCCGGGAAGTGGCAGGAACATGTGGGAAAGACTCTGGATCGGAAAGCAGATCTCACCTTTTGGGTCGAACTCAGACGGGCACGTTGCAACTGGGTCAGGCGGCCACGTCCCGCTGCGAGGGCCCCGGGCAGCGGCCGCGGAGCGGAGCAGGGCCGGAGCCGGGGCCTAAGGCCGCTCCCGCCCCTCACCCGCCCGGTGAGGAACCGGACCCCGCAGGGCCACGGGCACCTGGAGGTCCCGCTCTCTGCGTCGTTCGCCAAGTCCTCCATCTCCACCTCGTCGTGGAACACCGACTTAGCCGGGGCGGGGGGAAGGGCAGCGGCGGCTCCTGCCGGGAAGCGCGGTTGGGAAGAACGGAGCTCTCCTGCCGTGAGGCGGCGGGGCCGGTGGGGACCCGCGGGATGTGAGGGAGCGATCGGGGGGATGCAGGTCGGGGATCGGGGTGAGGAAGGTCAGGGTCGGCGGGCGGAACGAGCCATTGATTCCGAGTGAGGAGAGGAAGGAGCCACGGAAAAGCTCTCTGCGTGGAACAAAGGAAGGAAGCGGGTATTTGGAGTGTCTATTCCTGTACCGGCTTGGGTAAGAAAGGAATAAAGGGAGAACATCCCCCCTGACAGGAGCTTGGCAGGCTGAAGCAGTGCGCTCCATGG
>JAWMRA010000113.1:104938763-104957313 GCA_035584735.1 Pseudotriccus pelzelni
TTAGCCATCAGCGCGCTTGTAGCAAGCATGGGTAGAGCCCTTCCCAAATCTTCGTTCGCGAAGCCTAGCCATGATGAAGTCAAGAAACAGAGTTCATATAGTAAAAATGGACGGACCTCTATTCCTTGGACCACCTTTTACTATTGCAACCACGACAACCCATAAGTTTTAAAATGTGTATGTTTATATGTTTATTTCACTGACAATTTCATAATATTTCTTCATTTTCCCATTTCCTTTCTCTATCTTCCTTTTTTGCAGAACAACCTTGGGGTTTCCTCCAATAATCTCTTTGTAAGAACTCACACTATATGTTTCCCACTCCTTCATCCCACCTATCCAAGATTCTCTGCTGTTCCTTAGTTGTTAATTAATATGAAAAGTGTCATACTCTCTACAAAACATTCTTAATAGTCTGGAAGCACCCTGGAAATTAACAGGATAAGGTAACAAAACAATATACCCCCTCTTGCAGCTGAACGTGTTGCTTTTGCAAACCAAAAGGTCTTAGACCTCAGTCTTCAGGTTGGTGTCACACACCTGAAGAACTTCTCAGAAACAGCAATACATTTAGTCCAAATGAGCCTGACAAAAAATCCACAGTCTTCATCTCTGGAGCATGGTTCATGTGCCATTTTGTCCTGAGAAAAATTTCTTTGGAGGATGGCCCTTCATTATCCTAGAAGGTAGTATTTTCCAAATTCACTGTTAGCTTTAACTACATGATACTTGAGCATTTAATTTTGATTGAGCAAAATCCCATCTGAAATAAATGACAGCTTTACTTCAATAGGTATGTTCAGGCCAGGCCTCTAATTAATCAACACTGACATTTACAAGAGTCACTGCTCTCTGCTATGCCGAAGGGCTTGGGTTCAATTCCCAGGGGCAGAGTATATGGACCTATTTCATCATAAGGACTTCTTATGACTACTTTTATTTGTCATGTAGCCCATTACTTAATGGAAAAGTACTATAGAGTGATGAGCATGTTTACAAAATGGCTTAGAAAAATGTAACCCCCTGAAAAAAAAAAATCTCTATAGAATGCAAATGTCCACAAAACTGTTTTCCATTTTATTTTAAATGCATGTGCTTCTTCTGGACTTGTATCACAGTTTCTGCTGTAAAGTTTTTTTGAAAGATGCCCACTGAAACTGGTTTTGCTGCATTACCATAATCTTTTTTCTTTTAATACTAAGGTGGCTTCTAGAAGACTTACAACATATGCAGATTCCTTAGCATTGTCTAAAGGGAAGCCAGAAAACTACATCATGAAAAAGTGATCATGTTAAAATGATATCTGACCTGTGGTAAGCTGCAAGCTACACAGAGTATTTTTTAGAAGAGCGCAAAGCCCAAAGCTCTGCCAGCAGCTGTGCTAACAATTTAATATTAAAAAATAAAACTAATGACTATCATCACAAATGGATAATGCCAGGTAGGATGCAATTCCAATTCTGGTTTGCAAAGAAAAAAGTCTTGTCTACAAGGGAGAAAATGGTTCATGCCAACAGCTTTCATTCCTACAACTGCGCGGGGAGGGTCACAGGCTGCCTCCATGACCTCGGCTATCGAAGAACAGGAGATCCCCAAAGGGACAATCTCTCTGCAGATTTGGAAGTTTGAGCCTGGGTTTTCTTCAGTCTTGACTTTCACATACCTCTGTGATTCCATCAGCTGCCAAAACTTCATTCCCATCAGGAAGATTTGTAAAAACTGCAGGCCGTCCAGGCTGCCAAATTCTGGGACAAATTATTCCCTTCAGAGAACTTTTGGAGAGGACAGAAACACAGGATCCGTGACGATAATTATACTATGAAATAATAAGAACAGTTTCTTGGTTGTTTTGGGCCAACAGGGGGGAAAAGAGATTACATTGATAAAATCTGTGAAATCAGAATTGCACCTTCTTCTAAAATTATCTGTAACAGGAGAGGTGTGAAAGGCTGTGTAAAACATTAAAAGTCTCTTGGTTTAAGAAACATCTTTCTTTTGCACTCCTATCCCAGCACATGGTTTGAGATCCAGTGATACTGCAGATACATCTTTGTTTCCAGCTGCTGATATGCTGTCGGCCAGACAATATATCCTGTAGGGTCTTGTAGTCTGAGTGAATTGTGCTGCAGCTGCAAAGTTCATTCCTGTTCATCTGGATGGGTTTTTAACAATGGTCTCTGCTCTCCCCACTGCCCAAACAAAAATATCTATAAATGGTAAAGTCCCTTCCCCTCCCTCCAAGGGCCTGAGGTAGCAGAATGACTGCAGCACACATGGTGCTAAGTGTCTCAGAGCTAAAACATGCTTAATACATGCAAATACCAACATTAACCATTATGAACAGGCATGATTTATGTGCCTGTCAGCAAGACATCAATCATGACAACAGAGAGTCAGCAGCAATATCAACAACAGTAGCAGGAGTGGAGGTCAGAGCCAAGATGGGATGGTCCTTCCCAGCCACCCGGGGGAAAAAGAAAGATGGATGAAGTAGTAAGAATCCCGACACGCTGTCTTTTAGGGAAAGGGATGCTAAATTTTAAACCATCTCTCAAGCCCAGTCAATGTCCAACATGATTTCTTTTTTAGATGTATAAGAAGGAGATAACCAGTGGGGACATTGGGAAATAACCATGGGAGAAGGGATATCAAAAAGAAGTCAGGGTTTTAAAACTATAACATCAAAGGTATTTAAAGGGGTCTTTTCAGGAGACATCTTTAGCAATGGGATCTGATTTACAGTCCTGTGCAGATGGCAACTGTGCTTAACTGTGGAACTTTTCTTTACCAGAAATCTGAGCCAAGAAAGAAATGCATCAGAGTTGTGTTTATACAGATTGATTTTATAGCTCAGAGAACATTATATCTAAGGCCATTCTGTGATAATTAACTTTGGCTTCTGAGTAATCTAGAAAATACCAGTTCATGCTAAGGATGGGGTGGGAACTTGTTGCATTTTGGATTTTTTTTCTTTTTGTAGCTGGCAGGAGAAGGCTGAGCAAGAGAGATGTTGGCTGAGATGTCAGTAAAAACAGTGATGACTTATTTAGATATCTCAGGCTCTACTTGCAGCTGTCTGGAGCCACTGCATAAAGATGCTGTGGCAACTGATAGTGTAGAAAATTGACATCCCTGAAAAAGTTCTGTCAGGGACAAATAGAAATAATTCCACATGTGTTAAGAATAACCAATTTAGCATATTTGCTTCCAGCTGGGACACAGAGCAAGTGTTAAGAAATGTCTTACAACTGCCTAAAAATTAATTGCCTGTCAAATTTACAGGCTCAGAAAAAGACAGGTAGCATCTCATCCACAAACTGGGTGGAATATAGATCAAGTAATGAATAAAAAAGCAATGGCAAAATTACTCCTGACAAGAATGAGGCCAAAAATTCATCCAGATTTTTTTTTCTCTTGCACAGCACAAGGGATTTTGCTAAAATACATCCTTTTTTGCACGTCCTCAGACCAGCATCTCAGACATATTGCAGAAGCTGTTGAAATTTCTTACTCAAGAAGCATTAGAAGCACCATAAATATATTGTGAACTCTTCAAAGAGAAATAAAAGACATAGGAACGGAGAAAGGCAACAGAATGGATTCATTACAAAGGAATGAAAGAGAGTCCAATTGAGGTTACCTTTTTTAAGAGCAGAAATATCCAAACTGTGCTTTAAAATGTTGAGAATACATCTTAAGAAATGTGAGCAAATGTAAAAAGCAGTCCAAAGCAGGGTGAAATTCTGATCAGGTCACACAGGGCCAAAGTGCTAATAACATGTGCTATTGTGTGATGACAAATATTTTAAGAGTTATTTGCTTCCTTCCTTAATAAATATTGTGAACTGTTACTAACTTTCTTGGTTTTGCTCTAACTGCAAAAACTGTAGAGCATTTCATGATATTGGTTGACAGAGATCAATAAACTAAGTTCAGCTGCATCATTTAAATATCCACCTGATATATATTGTTCTGCAGTCCTTTAAGAGTCAAATTCATCCATGTAAATGCAAAGCAAAGTTGACAATTTCTGTTTCTTGAACTTCTCTTGACTGATGAAACACATCTCAATGATGACCAGTGAAAAGATTCAGGATTTTTAAGGCTGCAGGGAATTTTTACTCTATACTACCTTTTGATAAATTCTGTTTGTGTTAGTCTCTTTTTTGTAGCCACACAGTACTGGCGGAAAGACTGATACTGATGGAGAATTTATATTTGCTTGCAATTTTTTTTTTAAATGTTAACTGTCTTCACTGTTAAGTCACATGAACCCTATGTATAGCTTGATTTGGTTATAGGACTTTAGAGGCGCCATTCTCTGCAAACAGAAACAGGAGTGAAATCATTGCTTGAACAGTGCTGTGAGACAAAGCTTATTATCAAATCCAGATATGGAGGTTAGCTTTTATACTTTTTCTAAAATTCTCAACACATTGTTTTGCCTAACAAGAAGTTAACTTAAGCTGCAATATGATTTCTCATTAATTTCTTTTTTATCTCTTTTGTCTGATTGTAAGTAATATTTATTCTTAATATCTTTTTTCCCAAAATCTTGCACAAATTTTCTCTGTAATAACACAGTTTCTGGTCAAAACTAGTTACAACTGAAAAGTAGTTTCTTCTGGTTTAAATTTCACTGTTGCTATTTTTCTGACTTTCTGGAAATATTAGTATTTATTATTAATCACCTCAATAGAGTTCAGCGAGCTCTACTAAAAAAAAAAGAAATCCTTTTTTTTTTTGCAGAAATTTTGCCCACTGAATTATTTTTTGCCCTAAACTAAGTTTCTTATTTAGATCAGGAATAAAAAATATAGGGGAATTCCATTCAGCTCTTCGAACAACATAAAAATTGAAAGTTTGGGTTGGAGTTTTTTTATATGTGCATAGCAAGATTTTCTGTTAGATTTGATACTTGAAGAGAAAAAAAGGACAAACAATGTAGAAGATTTAAACAGTCAGTGATTTTACATGTGTCACAAGTCAAGGAAAGATGCAAGTCACAATTCTGCCAGGCTGTGAGTTCCCAAGGCTTTTATAGCTGAATCTCAGTTATAAATCAGTTATAATTTTATCTATTGCTTCACTTCTCTTCCTCCTGTCTCCTTTTTGCTCTCTTTCGTAAAACTGGCTTCATCTGGAGCCTATTTGCATCTCACTGGAAAAGCCTGTCCTGTAAGTTAGGAGTTAATCCTTAGGTTACAGTTACCCTGAGCAACTCAGTTACCAAAACATGCAGTTTTTTATACAGTATTTCCAATATTATATTGTTGTATTTCTAGATACAGCAGCTAAATTAATGCAATCAGTTGAACTTTACTACCTAAAAGCAGAAATCCCATGGCATACCCACTAGTACTAACATGTTTTCCTCTGTGGTGATGAAAGAACTTCTGAAGACCTAAACTGTCAAAAGATACAGAGATGAATCTGCCATGTGAAGTAGAAATACATGCACCTTCCAGAATAAAAAAATAGTAGGTACTTCTCTTTACAGTGGGTAACCTCCATGTAACTTGCTTTGCATAAAGGCAACTGCCTAAGGCACATGGGAAATACAAAGACTCTTAAGAAGCCGCTGTCTTCATTACAATAAAATACATTGTTCAGAATTTTTAATGTTAAACTACTCTGACAAATCCCCTCACATTTTGAGACTGAGATTAATAAGTTGATGACCTTTAACAAGGACATTTTCTCTCTATTCAGTATGTAACTCTTGTCTAAACATAGCGAGTTTTTTGGTGTAGTTCAGTAGGTGCAAATGTACCAGTAAGCCTTTTCACAGTAAAGGTATTTTTTAAGATCTTAACTTTTTTTTTTCTGGTTAGCTTAAGCTCAGAGAATAAAATGAAGGGTTAGTCAGAATAATTGCAGATGGAAAGCAAACAAACAAACAAAAAAAAATATATGCATGCCTGTATCTGACTGTTGTCACTTTTAAGTATACACAAGATCTGCTCATAAAAGCAAATCGATGACTAATTAGGGAACATTTCTGTTCTCAGCTACATCAATGTAAAATCTGAACACTTAGTGCTGACATGTGTAGCTGAGTCATATTTTCAGAGATTCTGTAACTCTGGCAAGATGTATCTTTATGAGGGAATTAGAGTAACTAGCCATTTCATTTGCAAACTGTTATAGAAGAGGTAGAATAGAACTGGAAAATGCTCTTTACCATTATTTTTCCTTAAGATGTTTTTGGCCTCTTAAATTGTAGTCAGTGTGACTGCAAAGGATTCGGGCATGGACTTCGCTTGTGATATTGTGTGAAGGAAAAAAAATTATAGGTAGAGTCAAAATTAAAAGGGCCTTGGATGTGTGTGGGAAGTATGTGTGGCCTTGGAGATGTCTCCTCATTCCAGATTTGTGATTTTAAGAATCTGTTCATAATTCTGCTCTGTTTATGCATCTTGTACAGTCAGGTAGGTGAGAAGTTCCTGTGAAACACTCAGATATACCAGAAATGGTAAATATAGATTAAAATATTTTCAGAATATTCATCTCATGAGCACTTGCAATAGACCAGCTAGAAATCTTTCCAGAAAAACAGAGTCTGATCTGTATCATAACTGACTCTACATGTGGACAGATCTTAGAAGTTTCAGGTAACATCTGTACCAGTGAATCAAACAGAGCCAAGATCCCTGGGCTGGCCAAGTGGCACAGTTTGGCCACATCTCTGTAATTAAGGACTTTCAGCTTAAATTATAACTCCACACAAGTTACCTCCTGCCAGTGATCCCCCACCAATACTAACTCCTGTGTATTATCCAGGAGTGCTTGGGAAGGGGTTAGCTGAAGTGGGTCAAAACCATTCCAGGGGCTACGCTAACAATATAACAGTGCAGCTTTGAGTTTCCAGGGAATGTTTCCAGGTAGTCTTTAATTTGCTATTGTAGAAGCAGTTTCAGAGCTCCAGAAGATGGGATCCTCAGCCAGATAGTATCTAGCTAAACCTTCTGCCAGATTTGCTTTTCTAGTAGGTTTTTTCTGTGCTACTAGGAGGGGAAGAGGAAGGGAAGAGAAAGGAGAGGAAGAAGCTATTTCTTAAAATTTATTCACTCTGACATCATTACTCCATGGGCATCAGAGCTGAAGGAATTCTGCCATTTTCCACTTGTTCATATTAGCACTTGCACAGGGAAGGTAAGAGAACAATAGAACAAAGGAGTGTCTTTCTTCAAGGCAGTAAGTATTGTTAAGGCCTTAGGATTATGTAAATGAAAACCAAATATCTACACCTACATTTTCGTTAACATTAATCTAACAATATTTTATGCGATTGACTAAAATTAATAACTAAATACTTTTATGTCAAATTAATGTGCATATATATAGCTGGAGCAAGTGTTCCTTTCCTGTTTTAGATGGTAGCAACAATTTCATCTCTATTGTTCATAGGAAATCTAGAAAGTTCAGCCCTTTAACCAAGAAGTTTTGGTGTTGTTGCTGCTGCTGGTGGTGATGTGTTTCACTCAGAAATGTTAGAAACACCTTTTTTCTTTAGTTTTGTGGATTCCACTGACTCTGCCTTCATAGAAGAATCAAAGCAAAACACAATTCTAATGTTAGCTGTTTAAAAATTAACATTGAATAATATTATTTAATTCTAAATGACTGCTAATGGGTTTCTGAGAGAAGAAAGAAGGAATGCAAAGTGACTTATCCAAGACAATCTCTAGCCATGAAGCTCAGTGTGATGTTAAAAAACTACTTGTGTATTTCTGAGGACTCCTAGCTTTTAGAGTGGGGTGGCTGTCCCAAAGCAGTTACTGGGAATAGACTCTTATATTTGCAAACTCCAAGAGTGTGCCCAGGAATCATTTTGGGAAAAATGAAATGACCTAGACCAAATACATCAGGCATCACCCTAGCACTCAAATTTGATAGGTGAGGAAATTTCTGTGCTGAAAACATTATCTGTCATTGTTTAATTTACTAGTGAGTTGTAGCCAATAAGATTGACATGTTTTAGAATTTTCATAACAGAAGAGTTATGATGCCGAAAAGGAGAGGACTTCAAAGAAGATGTAAATAAGGTGTGAGTACTGGTAACACAAAGACTATCATGATACAATATAACAGTCTTCAACCCAGTAATTTCCATACAATGATTTAATCAGATGATTAAAGTTACATCTTGGACTCCTGATTAGGAATAACTTATACACAATGCTTAAAAAGACTTCAAACTCTAGATGTCTGTTGTCATCACCTTCCTTTTCTTCTCAACATAAATATTAAGTTTCTTGTGAAATAGCAACTGAACAGATGTAATCTAAATTTTTACAGAAAATTAAAATTACAGCTAGTTTACCTTGCAATGCCGTATTCTTAACTGGAGCAGTTCAGGATTTACTTCAGAAACAATTCTTCTTCCTTTACAGAAAGGCAGGACAGATCATTCAATGTTACAGATTTATAAGATATTCTATTTTCCCCCACCTGTGAGTGAAGCCTTAACAGGTAATATATATGATAGTCATACCAAGTGCTCACTAATTTGATAGGTGGTGACTGACTGGGAATGAGCTCCACTACACGTTACATGTAAATCTTGCGACCCAAAACTGTGTTTTTGAGTACACAGAACTCACTACTCTATTACCATAGTCATTCTACAATTGTCACTTATGTTTCCAAAGCTTCAAATGGAAGCTGTAGTTATGAGACTTTTAAGCAGTGAGATAAAGCAAATGAGTCAGAAAAACTGGTTGCAGTCAATCAGAGGGGTGGACATCAGAGGTTGGAAAGTCAGACACACAAGAGAAATCCAGGACTGAAATTTCTAAGAGAAAGAGATGCATATTTTCAGTAGTAATCTTGGAAAATCTGACAGATAAGCCAGATCTTTGTGACCCCTCTGGAGTATCACCCAGCATTTCCTGAATACTAACTTCTTGATATGACTTACTCCTATTTCTGAAATAAATCTTCTACTGTTGCTGTATGAAAAAGCTTAGAACCAGAGAAAAATCTTGATTTGCTTGATCAGCTTCTCCACAGACAATGCTGGTAGCTTTTATTGGACTGGGAAGTCCACACCTTAGTGAAGCTAAAAGCTGTAGGCCTCAGTGATGGGAAACCTCCTTCTGCATGGAGCCATCTGCCCAAGCCACGCTGAGCCACAGGACTGTTTACCACAGATGGATCCACAAGTCACTACACAGTAAGATGCTGGCACAGTGTTCACAGTCTGGTATGAACACTAGGAAGCCATAGCAATATTGGTCAGTCCTTCATAACTTCATTTCCCAAACGTTCATAATTAAACAGTTTTTATTTAAGTAATCAGCATGAAATCCTTAGCTTTGTTTTTGCAACCGGTATTGTGTTTATGGAGCCAAATATTGAAAACTTTGATACTGAATACCTTGTATGTGTTAATTTTGGCAACCTTTAAAGATTCTGTAGATGCCTTGCTATGTTACCACCACCCACTCTTCAACCCCCTGGCCATCAGTCCCTCCAAACCACAGAGACATGTTTCTCTTTTAATACTTTCTTACAGTATTTCTCATGAAAATCACAGGGAATCGTGTGTGATTTCAGCAGAGTGAAACTTGATCTCAAAGTGTCTGTAGGACCAGAAGTTTTTAAAGAAAACATTTCTTAAATCTTGTGTTCACTGCTGCTTCAGCAGGCCAATTAGACTTGATGGGAATTCTAGAAAGCTGTCGCCAGGCATTGCAGCAGGAATAGCAAACAAGGCCCAAAGCAAATAAACGAGTGGGTAAAGTGTGGCCATCCTCAGAACCTCCTTGCTGATGACCTTCTCCTCTTTGTAAAGGGATGGTGAAGGTACTGGATGCAGGGAGTCCAGGTTAATTAGGTTTGACATTAGTTAACAGCAGCAATTACTAAAGAGTAATTAATCAGGGAAAGTCTCCAAACAGAAGGAGAATAAATAAACGGGTGGTAACATTCTGATCCATTTCCCCCCCTAGATAAGGATGTGCCCCAGGTGTCAGGCTGAGGTGGGACTAATCTGTCTTGCTCAGTTTCTCCCTGAAACTTGGGTGACTCTTTACACATCCATCTTCCTTCACATGGAGACAAACAAGCATTTGCTAAGCCATTAACAGCACCATTCCTATAAAAAGTCAGGAGAGAAAAACATTAAAATTCCTCTCTCCTTCCTACACCTTTTCTTCAACCCCCCCTTTTTAAAGAGCTCTTCAACAAAGTCCTGCTGACGAAAATTAAATCACCTCCTATTTTCATTAAATAGAATAATTTTGATCCTCTAGTAGTAGTGGTTTCTACATCCAGAGCCAGCAGTTTTTTGTTGCAGCCAAGAGTTTCAGCTGCCTAATCTGTGAAGAGCAGGTTCCCTAGTTTTCCTTTTCATCCAAGCCAACAGGGGTAAGGTCACATGGAGTATCCTGAAAAACTGCAGTGACCGCCAGCAACCTTTTTGGGACTCAACCATGGCTTTATCACAAGCACAGGCAGTTGCACTGTGCCAGAGGCAGCTCACTAGACTGTGATTCATTTGTAAAGCAGGCCCTGCTCCCTCTGCACTGATCCACAGGAGTCCTGTATCTGGCACAGGTTCAGTTCTGCTGGCTGGTACGGCATGGGAATCAGGTGCAAATCTCAGAGTGGTCTCACTTAAGCAGACCAGGGTTAGCACCGCAGAAGGTGCTCTCCCCCGCATAGCCAGCCGACATGAATACTCCTTAAGAGAGAGAATTTCCAAGCCCTTTCTGCCTTAGTTGGGTATGAACTGAATTCCAGCATAATATTTAGAGTAATATTGCATTCAGTTACTTCATTCAATAAGACAGGCTTTCTTCAGGTAGCCTATTTTTAATGATATTGGGGTTTGTCTGTGAAGATATCTTCATTTTCACCATTAAAAAAAAAAAACAGCAAACCCGAAATATTGATACAGAACAAATATGCTGATATAGCAGTCTAATATTATGGGCTATACAACTTTAATGTAATTCTGTGCAATGCATATATTGTTAACTATAACTAGGTTTAAATAATTTAACGTAACAAACCCTCCAAAACAGCTATATAAAATCACAATAAAATAAGTACCACTTGAAGTAATTAAGTAAGTTTGCAAAACTCCAGAGAAGTCACTGAAGACACCACAGAAAAGAAAAAAAAAAACAGAAGAAAGGAAGAAAGAACTTAGCTAAAAATAAACATAACAGATCAAGTTATAAAAATGAAGGGTCATATATATAAATCACTGCACTGTAATTTGGTATTAGTTTTTGAACCTATTTTTTACCATCAAATTGAATAAAAATAAAAGGCAGATAAAATAAGCAATCTAGATTTTTGGAAGATGAGAACTTATCAACAGAAAGGCTGAAAATATGGTTTCTCTGAAGCCAAAGGCAAAATTCCTATTGATGGTATCAGTGCTGGAGTTTTCTCTATACATTGCAACTCCCACTGACCTGGAGTACAGAAGCTAGACCATACTCCCTTTTGTCTTTCAGGGTTTTTTTCTTTTATAATATTTGTCATTATCAAAACTTCTGATTGTATGTTGAACAGTAATTTAGACAGTGGGTATCAAAACAGTGTCCAACACATGAAGATTCCACAATGGACCAGTGTTCACTGAGTTTACACAATTTCCTGCCAAGAACTGCAATTGGGCAACTCAATTATCCATGTTCTGGACAAGTAAAGGATTTGATCTGTATGCTGACACCTCTTTATAACCTGGTAGAGGTAAAGAAAGGGAGTGCTAATCTGAACATGGGGCAAGGTATTTGAAGCATTTAATTTGGCCTGAGATACTATTTAAATTATTTTGTCTCTGCTGTTCACTATATCAGTGGAAGGAAATGGGCAGCTCGAGGGGTTAGATGGAGTTAGATGCTTCAAGTTAGATAGGGTGACTTCACTTTCCCTGTACTTTCTCTGTGACCATAGATACATCACTTAACTTTTCTTTGCCTCAGTTCTTCATTGGTAAAATGGACTGATATATTCTCTGCCTAAAGAGGAAGTTGGGTTAATGTAAATGCAGCAAAATGTGTGAGATTTTCCAAATCCTCAGTAATAAGAGTACAATACGTGATAGCTTCTTGCAGATGCCAAAGAGTTCCACACATATTGGTGGAGATGTGAAAGAGTGCAATGCAGTGACAGCCCACTGGTTTGCAGAGCAGATCACTGCATTTATGCAAGCCTGCATTGAGAGAAAAAGGTCTCAGCTTCAAAGGGATATGGTGACAGCAAGGCATGAACATGACTGTCCTCTTTTTGGGTTCGTGTCAATGTATCTGCAGAATCTGACAAACAGGGACTTTACTGACTTCCATTTCCGTGAGCACAGGCGTATTTGCCTCCCCCCATTGCAAATGTTGATCTGCCCTTAGGTTTAAGGAATGAGTGATCAGAGATTCTAGGTGTAAAGCAGTGTGAAAGACAGGGATTGGAGAATTTTTGGGGGTGCTTGTAGATACTGTTAAATGATTTTTTTAAAACTATTTTAAGTGTGCTGTAACAAAAGAAAAATCAACTTCTCTTTTCCTACAGTACAAGTCGATACAAGGCACAAATACATATCTTGGTTTGTTGTTATTTAAACTTCTTTAATCCTGATTACTGGGGCTTGTGGAGAAGGGAGGCATAGTTGGAGGGAAGCCATACTTTTTCAAATTGATTAAAAACACCTTTTGAACAATAAATAACTTTAGCTGGCTGACCTCTGAAACAAATGATAGTGCAGAGTTCTGCAGTATAAAACAAGATTCCTTTTCCCAGCACTTTTGAATGCTGGCTTGTCAAGTGTTCCTTTTGACAAGCTTCCGGCTAAGAGTTCTTTTGTCAAACAAGTATGCTTCCAATGGACTTTACAGGTTAAAAATATTCAAGGGACAACAGCATATCTTTGCTCAGTGTGGGTAACTACAGTGCTGTTTGATCATATATAGATAACACTGGAGAAATTGCTGGCATTGTTTCATGTCATCTGATAAAACAAGGCAATAAATTTTACTGCAAGTTGGCAGCAGGAAGAGCTGCCTCAGGTCAGGTCTGAGGCGAGCGCTACTTTTATAAGGATTAAAGGAGACAGTGAAATGAAGTCAAATTGCAGGAGCTGGAGAAAAGAGTATAAAACAATGTAAGCCAAAGAGTATAAAGCCAAGGTTTGGACCTAGCTTTTTTGTTGGTTTGGTCTAGTTTGGTTTTATTTTGGGGGGGGGTGTTTTGTTATTGTTTTATTTTGTTGTTTGTTTTATGTTGTTGTTAGGTTGTTTGTTTGTTTGGGTTTTGTTTTCCCCTGCAGAACTGGATTATAAACTGGTTCCATCGACATTCAGTACACAACATCTGTCAGTCATTTTTATAAAAAATAGCTCAGAAAAGCTCAAAAAAGTAGGCAGGGTAGCAAGAAAGCGACATAAATGAACACGGGGGAAAAGGAATCTGATATGAAGACACATTAGTTTACACTATGAAAGAATCTCACTCTGCAGGGATCTCACTTGCTTGTAAAGCTTGGCTGCCTAAATGAGAAGTTATTTTCACAAATATCACCAGGCTATGAGTGCTTGCCTACTGTTAACCCAGTTTTCTACCCAGCTCTGCTTGCTCCATTTTTTTTCAGCTGAACATAAATTGATATAAAAGCTCACCTCAGAAAAAAGTTTTGATGTTATTTCTCCTCAGACATAATGTATCAAGTTTCTAATTGTTTCCTCAACATCCAAGACTACAGGAGAGCTCAGCTCTTCTCCAGCAAAAATTTTGCTGAAGCCTTTGTATTTCTCCTTAGATACTCCTTTAACAAATAGTTTCCATCCCCAGACCTGTTGCAATTTAGGGTGAAGGAAGGAAGGTCCATTTATGCTTCTTGTGGATTTCAAATTGCATTTGAAAGCATCAACCACAATCTAGGTCTTGAGTTCAATGTAGTTTCCTCTCTCTCAGTTATAGCTGAAAACGTTGGAGCTGCAAATGTCTTCCATGGGTTACCAGGTCCCTTTGCAGTTTACAAAGAAAACACAAACATCATTAAAGCCAAGCATTTTCTTCAAAACTGTTTATTCAAGCTCACAAGAGTCCTTTACAAGACGTGGCAGAGGATCTGAATTTCAAGATGAAGCACATGAATTCTAACCTAAGCAATCAAGTGCCACCTCTTGTAAGAAATGCTACTTAACTGATATTGAAGAGTTTATTTTGCCCTTTGAAAGGCAGCTCATTGAAAGGCAGCTCATTAAAATCAGCCAGAAACTTGAATCTAGTATTGGTTTTTTTCTGTGGTACATGAAGCAGTAATGCATCAAGTCCAGAATGTTTAAGAGCCAATTCATTATTGCACATATGCAGCATCTTCATACCTTGCGGTGAAAGAGAACACGTACAGAGAAAAAGTAAATAACAAGGAGGCATATCTGTGATCATGACAAACTTTGTCTGAATATAACTTCTCTTCATAATACCAGAGAAGGAATAATCTCAAGTAAATGTGATGCGTCTTGGAGTGCAATATTACAGAAATCGGGGCATCCTTTTACTTATCCCTCGTAGTGTTGACACACAAACTTTTCGGTACTTGACATAAACACAGGCTCCTTTAAAGTTATATGTCTTTTTTTATAGGTCACTGGAGCATTTGTGTTACACATTCTGAAATCAGCTTAATTGTATTTAAAATTAATTAAATTAATTGTATCATTGTTGTAATTGTATTAAAATTTCAACAGAACAGAATTACCAGCTACAGAAAGGTCACATTTTATACGACTATAATAATTTTTGTGAAAAAGTGAGCATTCTAAAACGTCTAAAAACCACCATGGTCTACCATAATTGTGCCTAGCATTACATGAGCTAGGCATCTACTTAATAGAATGTAAAAACCATGATCCTGGAAGCTCAGGTATGCAGTTTATTACACTGGGTGTGTACATTGCAAAAGAACTGTCTTCCGAAAGCTCCTTACAACTACCTTGGATTATGCATTATGAAAAGAAAGGGGGGGAAAAAAAGATAAGATATTACTAATTTTTTTTAATGTAATGCTCAAAAAAGAAAGTAATAGTTACTACTACTTTTTCAATATTATAATTTTAGGTGAATTCTAGGTCCTCTTTAAAGATGTACATTAAAATACACAATTTTTAAATTCTTGAGAGATGTTTTTAGTTCTAATTTGATGATTTTTTGTCAACTCAGCAAATTTCAATGAAAAATAGAAATTTTTTTTTTCTAAATTAAAGCATTTCAGACTAATATTTTTAGAAAGTTTGTGTTTCAATAGAAATTCTGTATCTCCTGAAAGGTGACATCTATTTCTGTCTGAATACTTGCAAAGCTAGTCAAAGTTCTGACATTCTTGTCAATTGAACTTCAACATAAAGTGATTTTTTTCAAAAAAATTTTGTATAAATCACTACTATTTCAGCCAGCTGAAATCTTCTCCTTCTTTAGTTAGAAAGAATTTCATTCTGTTTTATAGTACAGCCATGACTTATATGTCAACATTAGACTAAAACAAGTTTATTTCACCATTTGTGGAAGCAAATCACTTTTCTTCATTCTGCAGTGCTAATTTGAGGCAACTCTAATTTGAATGTGAAAAAAATAGTCACCACAATAGCTATTCACATCCATTTCCACTTGTGTCTTCTCTACAAGGAGATTTGTTTACTTCCTCTAGAAGTAAACAAATTATTTATCAAGATGAGTTTATTCAGTGGATTTGCCCACTTTTACAGTCTCAAACTGTGACTCAACCACTTTTAAAAAAAAAAGAGGATGGACTTTTTTATAGTTGGTTTTAATGACTGGAGGTTGTTTGTGTAACCCTTGAGAAGCTCGCACTTTCAGGGTGATCAATCTATTGTCCAGTGACCCCCGAGCGGAGCCTCAGCCCAAGGTCAGCAAGGACCAGGAGGGCTGCCAAGAGCTCAGCCATTTTCTGTGGGATGTGGGAATCATCCAGAGAGGCAGGCCTGCTTCTCAGGAACAGAAACAGTGTGGTTGCCATCTCTGCTCAGTGTTATTTTAATATTGCCAGTAGCTAAAACAGGAGGGTTGCTTAAGTCTTTGGGGGCTTCACTTATTCCTGCTTATAGGTTTTTCTAAGTGACCCAGTGGTGCTTTAGATGACATGACATCCATTTCTAACTGATATATAAGCTCAAATTGAAACATTTTTAGGCAGTAAAACTGGCCTTTCTAGGTTCAAAACAGTCCAACCTATGTAAAAATACTTGCACTGTCCTTTTAGCCAGGAATAATTCTGTATTTTTAAGTATATACAAAAAGAAGTTGGCTTGAATAGTTCAAATTGCCACCTAATTCATCATATCTCAATTATCAATAGTATGGATATTGTAAGTAAAGGTAGTGGGAATCAGAGATTTATTTTCTTGAAGGAAGGAAGGAAGGTCCTTAAAAATCAGCTTCCTCTGAAATTAAATTCCCTGGGAAATTCTTTTCTAGACCAGTTAAGTTGCCTTAAAAAGAATAATTTCTGCAGACTTTAGAGTTAAAAATAAATTTTAAAATAAGTTACAAAAAAATATTATTCATTAGGAAAATAACTAAATTAATATCTTTGAACTTATAAAAATAGTTCTGTACTTTTCCTTTTAAAACAATTTTACTAAAAACTGTTTCCCTCTGTAAAAAAAGTTGGTTTTGGTGAATCAACAATTTTTCAGTGCAAATACATTCAGTGGAAAAATTTTCAGAAAAGCTCTGGCTGTGGTTATTATGTTTTGAGTTACCTGTACAAAATAACAAGCAGTAGGTGAGTGTGTACATATAAACACAGGTAATATAAAATTTCCTTGTCTTGCTTAAACCAGGATTTTGAGTGAAAATGAGTATTTTGATCTTTTTTTTTTCCCCTTGAGAATATTCATTGAATTTATGTACATTATATGCTCTTATCTACTAACAGTTTTACATGAATCTTTTTTTAATAAAAATTATTGAAACATTTCTGGAACCCACAGGTTTATAAAAGTGTTATCAAAATATTTGTCCAAATTTCTTGTGTTATGAGGTTGAGAATCCTCTGTTCACACAAACACACACATGCACAATGGTGATTTAACAGTGAACCTCTAAGAGCAAGTATACAATGAGAACTGGAAAATCACCGAGATTTACTTAGATGAAGTTGGTCAAAATGAATGATGTTAGTCAAAATAAATAGCTCACAAGAAAATTAAATGGATTAAAATGTATTTACATGCCAATTTTTTTAAAGTAGTATCTTAACCCGAAGGAAAGAAGAAATGCATCAAGTTTTTCCCTCTCAAATAGGTCATCCAGCTGAAAAAGTATCACCATATTTCTTTGCAAAGGCCCTTGCATGCTCTGCTAGAGCAGCAAGAAAATTTAGACCTCTACCAAACTGGAACTACCTGAACTGGCTCTATCCCACACCTGGTGTCTTTATTTTTTTCCATTTTATAAATCCTTTAAACATAAAAATAGAAATGAGGAAACAAGCTTAAAGATGTCAGGAGAACACGGTGGGGAAGGCAGGGGTTTTAACAGGTTTTTAAGCCAGACATGTTACCACGTGGTTCACATTACAGGCCAGTGTGTTAAGAGTAGACCACCACAGCACACAGGTGGGAGCGTGAGTCTGGGAGCCATTGAAGTTGCAACACTGAGAATTTTCCCAGTGTATCACAATTACAGGAACATCTGTGCTAAACAACTTTGTGCCAATCTGCTGTGAAAATTTGGTGTTCAACAGCCATCAGCATTTCTAATTTCTTACTTGCAGTGGGGTGGTCTCATGTGACACAGGATCACTGGTTTCAGAGCCATGAAACGAGTTCTTTTTCACACCTTCCTTTTATGTGTGTCCTTACCAATTCAGACCACTGTACGTTTTCATATATAGAATGATGTCAAAAAGTTATTAAAAGTAAGTGAAAATTAGTTATTAAAAAAAAAATCTATGCAAGGGAAAGATCTTGTTCTGGATTAAACGTACTTGTACAAGCTGAAAATACTAATTTCAGGATTCAAAGCAAAACCGTAGTTCTCAACTGATCCAGCACTGGCTAAGGGAATGAACATGAGATCAAAGGTAAAAACTAACTCCTTTTTAAAGGCAATATTCCTTATGTTATAAAATATCAGGAAGTGGCCTCTGTGCCAACTTTGGTACTTCCAGATATGTAATAAATAGAAATAACAGGATTGCAGCAGTTTCCACCTGGAACAAGGGAGAAACAAGAGGAAAGTCTCTCTGAGAAGTTGCTCCTAGGTGCATGAAACATATGCAGCTTCCTCACTCATCACCACTCCCACCTCAGGAATCCTTCTGGTAAGTGGCATGGCTGAGCCCTGCCAATACTGTAATTGAAAAGGATCCTTTAATAAACTGCTGAATTCGGCAGTAGATTATGTCAGCTGGTATTAAGGAATCTGCTCTGGGATGTGTCTCACTGGCTTGAGCAGTTTAAGAGTTAGATGTCTGCAGCAATGCATGAACATATCTCTGTCATGGGTTTGCAGAAGTCCCCCTCCTTGGGGATTGAAAATAGTTTGTCCAGATGAATTTCCGGACAAGGGCCAA
>JAWMRA010000113.1:104957413-104984698 GCA_035584735.1 Pseudotriccus pelzelni
AAGAAGAAAATACCTCCTTCTCCTCCTGGACTGATACAAAGGGGGGAGGGATGCTTCTGTAAATACATAGTGCTTTTACTTAATTAGAATTGCTGTAAATGTAGTTGCTTAGTTTTTATTTTTGGTAATAATAAATCCTAATATTAATTTCTCCCCAATCAGATCTCTTTGTCTGCATAAAGCTTCTCTCATCTTAGCGTAATTTGTGGGGGGTGTGGTAAAAAATTTTCCCCTAGGCAAACCCATGACAATCTCTAAATCTCATGGAATCCAAAAGCACCTTCAAAGGAGAGTCTATCGTGTATCACCACCATTGACTGTGAGCTGTGATGAATCCCCCTCCGAAAAACATAGTATCTATTTCTCCACTGCTTACAGAATGAACTTCAGTAACCAATTTAAGATAAATGTCTAACATCTAAATGGCTAAAATCAGGTGTAAAAGATGTCACTGTCAATAATATTGAAGGGTCAGAATTTATAGCAGTGACAATTTTCTCTGAGGCACTGTTGAGCTTCTCTTCCAAATCTCTTCTTTACTGTGCTAGTCAGGTGGTTAGTAAAGCCCACAACCTAAGTTTGGAATTAACCCTGATCTCTTCCTTTTGCAGACAACCAGTACAATTTTGCTCAATAATAGATACATGAAGACAGGAACAGCTTCTCTAAAAGGCTTTATTTTTCTAAAATAAGTGATGCTGAGAATGTATCTGGGTCAAGATGAAACTATTTGGTTTGCTTGCTTAGCATTCCTCTCAAAAAGGAGATCTGATTATTTGCACTGTATTTACAGTTATATGTTTGGTCAAATTGAATCCAGATGTCAATAAACGCAGAAGTGTAGAGTTAAGCAGAAATAGGTAGCAAAAGTGAAAAATTCTACTAGTGATGATCATTGATCATTAAACCAAGATTTAAGCTAAACTTCTGCTACTAGAGTATGTGCAAAATCCATGCAGCAATTAAACTCCAAAAGGTCTCAAATTTGACCCACTAAGATGCAGCTATCTGATCTTTTTAGAGAGGTATTTTGGTGATGTTGGATACTCCTTGTGTCAAAGTCTTGTTTGTCTTATAAGTTTTGGAAGGCAAATCTTCTGTTTAACCCAGATTTCCAAACTGTTTCTCTCTCCCTGCACAGTTAGATCACCTGTTCACTGAGTGACAGCTCACAGCTATGTGCAAGAAATATACTCCATGTGAAGAGAGCTTAGTTGCTAAAGATTCCCACTCTGGTCAAATGTAGCCAATGTTTAACAAACCACTTACTCTCAAAAGAGGCCATTTCCATAGCAAGTCATGTGCCAAATTTCCTGCACATGAAAATGACCACAAGTCTTGTTTTTCCTATCAACATTTCCCCATTTATAACAACAAAGTATTTGGCTCTTCATCCTCCTCCTCAAGCTATCTTAATGAAAGCTGTTCTTAAAAGACAGACTTTTTTCGTTATTCTTTTTATGGGAAAAGTAATGGCTTTGTGGGATTGTTTTGAGTTTTGTTTTGTAGTTTTGCGATTCTCAAGAATTGCTGGAACATTTTTTACATAGATTTCCACCAACAAAAATCACTTACAGGCAGAAACTATGAATACAAACATTGGGAATGGATAGTGATCAATTAAAAAAGGTATGAACAAATTTAAAGGAGGATAGAATGAAAGAGTTATGCAACTTTAATTATATTTGCCATTGCTCTTCCAGCTATCAGCATCACTAAGGAACAATGAATTATTAAACTTTTTAACATTAATTTGTATTATTGCTTCACATTATTCTCACTTGGCTCAGTGATATAAAAGATAAATACAGAGGAATCCATTTGTGTTTGAAATATTATCTCAAACCAGCGTATTACTAATTCAAGAATATTCAGCCGATAGGGAAATTAATTTGATATTTAACATCAATTAGCTTCACAATATCCATTTTGGCTAATAAGCATTCTGGGCATGTTCTAAAGGGATTGTTAGCATACAATATACAAGGGGACATAATAGCAGATTGAATGAATGTTGGTAGAAAGATGCACAAAAGGACAAATGAAACCTAACTATGCTTTAGGGCTAACTTTTCATCACCTTGCATCTTACATTTTAATTTATACAATTCATTTGAAGAAAAAAATCAGCATGAAATGCACATTCCTGTATTCCTGGCCCATGGCGGTGGAGTTGGAACTGGATGATCTTTAAGGTTCCTTCCAGTCCAAAACATTCTATGATTATGTAAATGAAGATTCTAGACAAAGTATGAGAAAAGAAAAACTATTTTAAGAAATGCAGAAAGAAAAAATAATTACCAGGAAGAGCAAAAAGAATGGGGTTTTTTATCCCTCCCCTAAATGAGAATGGGGTTGAGGTTCTTTTTATACTCCAAGAACAACTTGGAGGAACAGATTCATGAAGAGTACTGTAGGGTTTTCCTTCACCTGTCTCAGTGTTAGCAAAGATTCAGTGCAATTCACAGAATATTCTGAGTTGGAAGGGACCCGCAAAGATCATCTTTGATTCCAGGTATTAAGTGAATGGGGGTTGAAGGCACAACCTTGGCATTAGTAGCACTATGCTCTAACCAACAGAGTCAACCCACTCCCCCTTGCTGTAGGGTAAAGGCAGAATCTCACACAGACAATAAAAACCCCAAAGCTGCAGTAACAGGAACTCATGAAACCTTCTTTTTAGAATCAGAGCCTAAAACAATCTGTAATCTGAGGTGTTCCTGGGCAAGAGGGCAGGAGAGAGGAAAAAGAAAAAAAAAATAAGAAGAAATAAACAGAAAGAAGAAAAAAAAAAAGGAAAAAATATAAAGGGGGGAAAAAAGGCAAAAGGCAGATAGTGTGATTGCACCTCCTCAAGTAAATAACAGAGGCCAGGACTCAGTCTCTGGCAGGGAGCCAAAAGGACGTGGCATGCCTCACACCCTCACCACATCAGCATTGCTGCAGCCGGATTGCTCAGGCAGCTCCCCAGACCTTGCCAGGCACTGTGCCAGAGCTGCTTGCCAGCCAGGGCCAAAACCATGCCCAAAAATGTGCCAGGGACCGTGCTCAAAATTTAGCAGCATGCCCTGGCAGTGTTTCACTCACCAGTACTTACACTGCCACGGGGAACTCATTTGAGGAGGATTCTTGGAGAAAGGCTTATGCTGAGAAAACTAATGCTGTGACTGTATGGGGAACTTTGCCTGTGAGTTTTTGTTATTCAGCTGAAAGGCCAACTTCCAGGGCAAAGCTGAACACATTTCAATAGAAGATCAAGTCTCACAAAGGGTTTCCCGAGTTCTTACTGTCTAATAAAGAGTCAGCAAATTTATGTTGTAGTAAAAACAATTGGGAGTAAAATTCCTTAAAAAAAATACTCCATTCTTCTGACTACAAAGTGAGTTGCAATAAATACAATATTGAGAAACAGAGCAGCTTAGCAGGGTTTTAAGTAGTCCCTGCATTCTCACTGCTGCTCCCACATATGCACACACACAGGCTGCCACACTCTCCTCATCGTGCTGCTAAAAGCAAACAGTGGATATGACGGACAAACATAGCAAGCACAGATGTGTCCATTATAATCAGCATGAACTATGCTCATGAGGAGCGCTGTCACTTCTGAAAACCCAAGTGTGTCCGGCTGCGAAAAAACAGTGGGGTGTGAGAACAAAAGAAAGAGATGTTGTGATTAAGGCAGGGCTAATGGTTCATTAACAATATCCAAGGCCTGGCTCTACAGCTTAGAAGTAAAGGATTTATTTCAAAAATTACCTTTTGTCTTTTTTTTCTTCTTGCTGTTGCTGCTCATTTCTTTTCTTTGCCTTTTGAAAAGGATTTGTAGCTTCCTTTCCTGCCCTTTTGTCTGATGGCTCCTAAAATATGAAGCAAATGAAAACATAGATCTAATGAAAACATTTTTTTCCTTCTGATCTCTTTTTTCAACTCTCTCTCTGATGTGTGAGTCTAAGGCAAGGATGGAGGTGAGAGGCAGCAATCCTTGTTTCAACGATGGCCCCTACCAAGTGGGACCTTTTGGGGCCCCACTTGGCAGTCTGAGAGCTCAGTAAGGCCAGTGAGTGGATTTGAGTGCAGAAGGGCAGCTGTTAGATGTCCAGGAACAGTTCAAATATTAGCGTGTGCCAAAAACCTTAGGTCAACTAGGTTGTGGAACAGGGTGCCCAGACAAATTGTGCTGTCCTCATTCTTGGAGGTTTTCCGTTCTATCATAGTGGTTTGGAAGGGACCTTAAAGATCATCCAGTTCCAACTCCCTTGCCATGGATAGGGACACCTTTCACTAGACCAAGTTGCTCAAAGCTCCATAAAATCTGGCCTTGAACACTTCCAGGGATGGGGCATCCACAACTTCTCTGGGCAACCTGTGCCAGGGCCTTGCCACCAATAAAAAATTTCTCTTTAATACCTTTACTAAACCTGCCCTTATCCAATCACAGCATGCCCTTGTAAAAAGTCTCTTCTTGTAAGCCCTGTGTAGGTAGTAGAGGGTGATATAAGGTCTTCCCAGAGTCGCCTCTTCTCCTGGCTGAACAACCCAACTCCCTCAGCCTGTCTTCACAGGACAGCTGCTCCATCCGTCTTTCTGATAATCTTCGTGGTCTCCTCTGCACTTGCTCCAATAGGTCCATGTCCTTTCGCTGGACTCAATACTCCAGGTGGGGTCTCATGAGAGCACCTTCCTTGACTACTGGCTACACTTTTTTGATGCAGCCCAGGATACAGTCAATGTACATTGCCGGGTGATGTTGAGTTCCTTCTACTCAGGGCTGCTCTCACACGTCTCATATTCTTCACCCAGCTTGTATTTGTGCTTGGAATTGCCCTGACCCAGGTGCAGGACCTTGTGCTCGGCCTTGTTGAACTTCATGAGGTTGGCATGGACCCACCTATCAAGACTGTCAAGGTCCTTCTACATGGCATCCCTTCCCTCCAGATGTTGACCACACCTGATACATACTGTCTGATATGAATTATCCCATAATCTGGAATTTAGATGTGTTGAGCCTGTTTCATTGCAGGTTCTCCTCTTACTGGAGAGAAACAAGGAACTCTAAAAGATTATTCTTCTTACCTAGCTCAAACATCTAGCTAGATCCGAGATGGCTTTCCTGTGAAAGTTCTTTTTTTCCATTCATAAATAGAACATAAGTTATTTAATCAACTATGTATAAATCACTAAAATTTGGTGGGAACTATCTCAGTCTTGTATCCTGTCCTTTCTTTTACCTGCTGAGATTTAAATTTTCCTCTCTAGTGATCATGTCCTAGGATGTTTCTTGAGACAAATGGACATCCAGATGATACCTTGTGCAGAGAGCTGTTATACATAGGTAATGCTTGCATTAGCAAATAAAATGAGGAGAAGGTGTTAGCTGAAGCAGTGAACAGCAATTGCCTGTACTCTTAAGCTGTTAACACCCTCTCTGTCATGGCTGTAGCTCCTGCCAGATACCACTCTCAGACATAAATCTTGGCAACATTTGGGAACTACCTTGTTTGGGCAAAGACAGAAAGCCAAGCTGTGTTTGCTAGTTGTGCTGTCCCAGGTTGGAGACAATCTCTAGCCCTGTAGTAGGCAGCCCTGATGCCCTAACCATAGCCAGTGGACAGTCCTGAGCAAAACTGGTAGGAGTGTATTCCTTTCATGACCACCACACTTCAGTTTATAAAACCTGTTTTATTTTCCTAATAACTAAATGACCTTCCTGTGCTCGCTTCATGACTGGAGATTAATACACTCTGGGATCACTGCCCAGTCACTTCTGCCAACACAGGAGCCATTCCAGGAGACATGTTCCTCCGACTCCCTGGTTAGATTTCAGTATATTTCAATTTTCCATTTGTGGATTATAATTTTTTCCAGCCCATGGTGTTCTGGTAATGTGCTAGATCTACTAGAAGGTAGAATCAACAGCACTTTCTCATGCTAATTCATCTCCCACTGTGGCAGTATCTAAATGTCCACTTGAAATCTCTCTGGACAAATAAATCTTCCCCTATTGTAGTGAACTATGCAGTAATTTGTTCTTTGCATCATCTTGTTTCAGATGTTTAGCAGTAAGGCTGATTGTTAGAGAAAAAACTCTGTAGTAGAACTGCACAGTGTCATATTCAGCATCAAAAAACTGATCACAAATGTGAACAGTGTATCATTATGAATTTGATCCTGCCAATCCTTCATGTATTTCAACTTCAAGTTCCTGCGGGAATGCCTACAAGTTTATTTTGAGACACTCCTCCAGAACAAATTAATAACAGAAACAGGCAGCAAATCTACAGGCACTTTCCAGGCATGACTGGAGGCCACTGTCACTCTCTCAGCTGAGCAGATCCCTTTAAACTGTGAAGATGACACTGTTCAGCTTAAAGCTAGAAAACCACTAAGTGGTATAATGGGTTAGAATATCTCCAAGGCTTGCTTGGATATGAGATAGAGGGTTTATAAGTGTACTTCCCTACCTCTTCTTTACTCTTGATACTTTTTTACCGAATATATGGATATCCATATTAGGGGAGTATCAGACAATTTTGGGATGCTACTGGCACAGAAATTTTGCAAAATTAGGATTTTAGTCAGCAACTCAGAAACTACGGGCTTCAGTAGCAGTAATGATGCTAATTATAACTAAATTATTCATACAAGAAGTTCATCAATCATGAGATGTGAACCTTTAAAACTTTTTTTGCCAATGTTAGCATACAGTTCTCCCCATGTGTAATATCTCACATAAGTGCCTCACAGATCCTGTGAGAAAGTATAACCCTGCCAGACTAAGGAGTTGTGACTGACACTGCCTTGGCACGTAAACAAAACTGGAGCTGACTCTCTGAGGCTGCTGGCACTGATGCACCATTCTAAAGCCTGCAAGAACTACTCTTTTCAGACCAGC
The DNA here is from genome assembly GCA_035584735.1 of Pseudotriccus pelzelni. NCBI lineage: Eukaryota > Metazoa > Chordata > Aves > Passeriformes > Tyrannidae > Pseudotriccus > Pseudotriccus pelzelni. The sequence goes on from JAWMRA010000113.1 coordinate 104,964,306, forward strand.
GCTAGTGTAGGTGTGTAGCAGGATGAGACAAGGCACATGAGACAGGGATGGCAGCACTGGCCTGGTCACCAAAAGGACATCAGGATCCTGGGACAGTTTGTCATGATCGGTGCAAAGAGCTAAATGAAGGGATATATGTGGGCTAGAGCCTTAAATGGGCTTGACAGAAAGATCAGCCAGGTTAGGGACATGGGACTGGGGCTCTCTGGGGAGCATAAAGAAGATGTGAAGGTCGGAAGTCAGGAAATCAGGATCTGCTGCTGTGCTGCATTTAAGGGTAGTCCTCAAATTCAGTTTAAGAAATACCAGGCTTCTTTCACAGACTTCCTCCCACTATTGTTAGTAAACCAGAGCACCAATCCTGTGGGTGCTCAGCTACAAGTCATTGAGAGATTTTGCTGCCAGAATGGGGACTGACATGAGTGACATTAAACACGGGCGCTACTGTGGTATATGTAGTAATAACAAGCATAAAAGTAGACCTACCTTTTAGCTGCCTTATCTCCTCTATATTTGTACATCCACAGCCATAAACATTGTAAATTTAGCTGAAATTATCCAATATATATTGAATGTAGACATTCCAGGATGCCACAAAACACACTGAAAAACATGAATTGATTACATAAGCAGCTTTTTTAATGAATAAGGTCTATAAATTTTGTAGTGTTCCTCTCTCTCAAATCTTGTAAAATACATGGAAGTCTTAATTATAGCTGAAGATACCTGAACTATGTTGGCCTTTGATTTTATAATACAATATGTAATTCCTGCTCACATAATAAAGCAATAAATTCAGTATTTTTTATAAATGAGTTTAAATTTACAAGGCTATCAAAATACCTCCTGGTTCCTGTTAATGCTAATGTTTAGGAAACATTTCAGAAATGTTTCAGGCTCCCGGCTGAAAGAATTGCCTCACTTTTTGCTGAGCTTCGGTTGCTCCAACGTCTTGAAGTAATCAACAGTTACATGTACTATACGAGTAACACTCATGCAAATGTTGCGTATGTAGGTAAGAGAGATACAGAAGGAATGGAAGGAAAGCAGTCGTAGTTTATGAGTAAGTACTTCCTCCAAGATGATGTTTGGATCTAGATACATAACTGAGCCAGTTATAAATCACATTTTGCTTCAGAAGGTACAAAATAGATGGGCAGCATTTCAAATAGCACCCTCAGATACCTGCAGGTCCTGGCCAGGGACACTGAGCCCTCTAGTTTACAACCAGTTGGTGAAATTCATGCAGTACTATTGTCACGTGCCTGACTTTGCAGCTTCATGCTGAGACTTCAACTCTTGCTTTTTGGTCACATTCAATAAATACTCACTTAAAATGAGTTTCACTTTCTCGACCAGGAGATAATTAATATCTGGGTAACATCAAAAAGTGCCAGGAGTGAGATGTTGTAGCTGAGTATGGTTTAAAAATGTTGCTTCTCATTCTACAAGTTGGTGCCCTTTGACGTGACTCCTATAGCTGCAAAGAACCAAACCCATAGCTGAAAGAAAAGACAGTAAAAGGAGATGTGACTTGTTTGCTGGTATTATTGGGTGAAATATTTAAAAGGAAGAAGCATCTGATTCTAGTTTTGAAACTCAAATTTAGATCATGTACTAGCATTGTCTGGTAATGTTTTGTGACAGAAAAGCGGTAAAATTTTCTTCTCAAAATGCTAAACACCACATAAAGGAGTTACAGATGATGTATTTAGGTAGATTAGCTAAAGCATGGCATAAGCTGTAGTTTCTTGAAATTCTATCCCCAAGGCAAAACTAAAATGTTCAATGGCCGGGGTTTTTTGTTGTTGTTTTTCTAAAAAAAAAAACAAAACAAAACCAAAAAAAAAAAAAAAAAACAAACCAAAAAAAACCAACACTTTAAAAGTAACTTGTTTATGAAGTGTTATGCTTTCTAAATTATGCTAGCTTTTGGTTAGGTACATGCTTTCTGTTGAAGTTCACACCATACCATGAGACACGTTAACTTAGGGTAGGCATCTACTCAGTCAGCTATTCAATAGAACATACAGAAATATCTATTCAAGGCTTCTCATTCCCTGGAAGCCTGAGGAACATTTTTGGTATTGCCTTTCAGCGCTAAAGCTTGTCAGCTTATGGTAGCATTTTCTCATTTCAGTTTTTGCAGGTCCAAACCACAACGATCCACAAGGGGATTAAAGCATATATTAATGAGCTTTTTAGCCCCTGTAGATTTTTCCTTCTAATTTGCCAGAATTTTATGTACCCCCTTCCTGACCCTAGAAGTGATATTTTCTTCCATCTGGAATGATTGTTTCATGTTAATATGTTGGTTTGAATATAAAACATAAGAATGTTGCTTAGTACAAAAACTAATGAAGGCTCTGGGGTTTTTAGCTTTTTGGCTTTATTTATTTTTTTCCTTAAAGAAACATTATTCATTTGTTCAGGCCAAGAATGTAAGGTTTCAGATGTTTCTCATGCAAATCTAATGTAAAACACAAACATCAGGCAGTAAATCCATATTTAGGCACCTAAATAAGCAGCCTGATTTGACACATTAACATTCTGGTAAAAGTTGATGTTTTGTTTCCTGACCCCTGCCATTTGAATTCAGTCAGACTTATCAAACATTCAAACTCCATCTCATAGGAGGGACCTGTGTACTGACTCCTATAACCACCATTATGACAATTAGACTGGATTAAGATCCCAGGGAACGTTAGACTTGGACTAGTAGATGACATTCTATTTAGGTCTTTCATCCTCCGAATGGTCATTGTAAAATGGCACCTACCTCCCACTGGATGAAAATCTAGCTCATGCAGTCACCCCTGCAATTTCCCACATAGAGGTTCTGGTAGCTGAGTATATTTTTGAGGGCAGAATTTGCTTATAATGTTCTCTTGATGAGAATTTGTATTTGTTCATTTTTTGTTTCAGAGGGGTTTTTTTGTTTTGTTTTCTTCCATGTGTTCTACTTATTCCAAAGTAAAAGTCTGGGTTTTCTCTTGAGTTAATGAAAACTCAACAATCATTAGGCCCACTGAATTTTTAACTAAGCAGTTCTGCAAGAATAAGATGGGAAAAAAAAAAACACGCAAATGGTAAACACAAAAGTGCTGAAGTAGATACCCATATATGGTAAAACATATGAGTTAAATACTAACATATTTGGCAGAAACACATGACAAAAATCCCTGTCCAGAGCCAAAGCCTCATAGACAAAGGGCAGAACTTACCACAGGCTTTCCTATCTCAGCTGCACGCAAAGCACGTTTCATTTTTGGATGCATCTGGACCGTCATCCATTATGCATTCCATATGACACACGTCTCAATGGGGTTTACTTCACCTGCTTTCATGAAACGAACCTTATTCTTCTTGCTCTCATATAATAAGAACATTTGCTACTGAATATTAAAATGTGTGCAACATGTGGCAGACATCTGTGGTGTACTGCCATTGCACTTGATTTTCACAACAAAGTGAGCCATCTCACCTTCCAAAATCAACCCTGCCCCCCTTCCAAATACATCTTATTTCAGAAACACAGGTGCAGGGCAACACACCTCAGCAAACACTGAACACTTAGGGAGCTTCAAAGAGGTTTTGTTCCACTACATTTTGCTTAGATGTGTCATGAAACAGCACACATGTAGGAATCAGTTTTCACTTGGTCTATTTGGTCTATTCCAGGAGTTTTCAGTCAGTTGGGCTATTTTTTTCCTTTTGTTCTTCTTTCACTCATTCTTTTTCACCAGAATTTAAAATTATCCCTAAAAATGCAGGTCACTATTAGTGGAAGACAGTTTCATGGTTCCTACACAGTACGCTACACCACTGAGGTCCATCAGCCAAAACACGGACATGACTGGATTCTTTAAAATCCAATGTTAAGTGTGACATAAAATGCATAAGCTTCAAATACAGTAAAAGAGATTTGAATGAATATATCTTACTTCGCAGTCTTAAGTGCATGTACAAGCCAAAACTTTATAGCTTGTGTTTTTTAGAAATCAAAATAAGATAAATGTAATTGAGATACTTTTCTTTTGAATGGGTTCCTGAAGCCTTTTAATTATCCTTAAGTACTCCACCTTAACATCTGATTCTCACTGGCTCTCCTGAGCATCCTTGTCTCATCAAATTCTGGCTTGCAGATCCAGAAAATGGAAAATCTGCTGTTGCTCTTCAACTGCACCCAGAGAAGAAATATGTGCGAATGTCAAGCAAATGCCCAAACACCGGCATGTGCTGCCTCTATTCACATAACTTTGGAGTGATCATTTACACCTGTGCCCTATGAGTTCAAAACTCAGGTGTTTCACTCTTATTTACTGTCTGGCAAAGTACAGACTTCAAATTGCAGGGGTTTTAACATCATTCTGATAAACAAGGTAGTATAAAAGCATACTAAAGTTATAATATCTCCCTCTTCTATCACCTACCTTAGTGGTATACATTTACATTTGCTTTGTACTTGCCTGGTCATCAAATTGAGGTTCAAAAATCTCAAAAACTAAACCCGTTTAGTGCAGAAGCTGAAAATTTGTCTTGTGTTACTTTCTTTAGTTTTATTGCATCATAAGTGCTTCCCCTATATTAATGAGTAAACAAAAAGGTATTCAAAATTTATTCATCTTATGGTAGAATGAGAAAGATCATGAAAGAAACTCAAAACAGACAGGATTTTTGGAATAAGTTCAAATAATTCAAAAGAAAACTAAAAAATTTCCCACACATAAAGAATTTCTAGAAGCAGGTAATGCATCATTCCCATCTGCTATCTGTAGTGGATAACTTGGACAAGCACGCTGTTCCAGGATAACTGCAGCTACCATGTGACTGTAACCCTGTGCAATCTCTGTTACTGCAAGAGGAGGTGATGCTCTGACTGTTCACAGGCAGGAATAGGAGCCACCTGTGTGGGTATCGTGTGCCACAAGGTCTGTTTCAACACCAGAGTCGGACACTCATAGACACATACGCAGAAAAACACATATCTTTTGAAAAACTACTGAAGGAATTTCTGGCATTCACCACCATACCTGGCTCTGCAAGGGTTACCACTGCAAGCTGTGTCATAGGTTTTGCAGACATGGAACACTTGCAGTGGATCAAGAGAGCATATTACCATTATTAAATGATCACAGCAATTCAAAGCCATTTTGACTGGAAAGGCTTTATTTTAATTCAATTAGGGCCCTTCTATCACCCTTGCAGCACAGAAATACCTTAAAATGGATATAAGTAATCCAGTAATTCTAATCAGTCCCTCTCTAAGGAGCATTTATGCTGCTTTAGTGCAAAATGAAAGTTTAGGCTGCCAATAATTATATATATAAAGCACGGACTATATTGAATCCGCTGCTATTATTTCTTTGATGGCAACACATCAGAGTAAAGTACAGAATCCTAGCTCCACCAAATCAAACTCAATACAGAAAGAGAAATATGCTTCCTAGAGAGGTTGATGTCCTAAGCCTGTCAATATTTAAAAGGCGTTTGGACAATGCCCTTAAAACATTGCCCAATGTTTTAATTTTTGGTCAGCCCTGTAGTTCTCAGGCAGTTGGACTAGATGATCATCATATTCACAGAACAGACTGTGTTTGAAGGGACCTTAAAGGTCGTCCAGTTCCAACTCCCCTAGTGTGGCCAAGGGCACCTTCACATAGACCAGGTTGCTCAAAGCCTCATCCAGCCTGGCCTTGAACACTTCAGGTGTGGGTCATCCTCAGCTTCCAGCAGCAACCTCTTCCAATACCTCACCACCTTCACAGAGAAGAATTTTTTTCCTAGTATCTAATATAAACTCTTTCAGTTTGGAGCCATTCACCCTTGTCCTGACACTACATGCTCTTGCAGATAGTCTTTCTCCATCTTGAAGGTTCCATTAAGGTATTGGAAGGCCACAATTAGGTCACTCCAAAGCCTTGTCTTTTCCAAGCTGAACAATTCCAATTCTTTTAGCTTTTCCTCATAGGAGAGGTGTAGTGTTTGAGCTATGTTTGAGAGATGATGTTAGTAAGTGATTGAGACCAAATTCATATTTGCATCCACAGTGAAATCCCTCCTACGGCCACCTCATCATAAGAAGGAAACAAAAACCCAAGTACTGAATTAAGGAAGGAGAATGGATCAATAGTCAGGTTGTTGGCACACCTGAGAAGCAAACCTTTGTCCTCCTCTCTCTCTGGTTGTGACACATATCTTCATCTCCATTTGTCGTAATGGAGACAGAAGTATTTCCAAATAAATGGAGAATTATTTATTTTGGTTAAATTCAATAAAGAGGTTGATATAAATGCAGGTAGGGGTATCTAAGAGGAGGCACTGTATAGACAGGGCACTTCTTTAAGTCCTGGTACCACCACAGATCAAAGCTGAGCAACGGATGACAAGACTTTGCAGGGAAAATTGTGTGGATGTTGGAAGCAGCAGAGCAGTGTTAGCACATTGCCGCACCTGAACTAATAGTGCTGGCACCTGAACTAACAGTGCCATGCTGAGGTGATCACATCCTGACATGAGCAGCGTTAGCTCAGTAGCTCTGCATTATACTTTTTAATGTACTTGTGCCGCAGGCTCTCCTTCCTCACAAAAGTCATCATAACATGGCCAGCTCCAGGCTTAAAAGAGGGGTACTTTTTTATTTGACTAAGTAAGGAAGATACCACCTGTCTGTGTTGCAGGTACAGCTGTAGGTGGTGTTACCCTCACCAGAATAAGGGAGGAATAGCTTCCCTGAAGACATCAGAGTCAGTAAGACAGAGAAATAGGGAAAGTGAGATGTGATTTCAGTTGCATTCATTTTTTCCTATCCCAGCTGATGTGTGCAGAGAGTGAATGATCCTTGGCAGCAGACCAGGATGAAGGATATTGAGATCAAAGAAGTAACCAGGACACTATTTTGTACTTAAGAGAATAGTATGTATTTGGCACAGAAACATGTCTGATAAGCATTAAAAATATCTTTTTAATGGATATTTTATTCTCTTGACAGAGGCTATTTAAGATTTGAAAGTGACACAAAAGTAATTTATCCTCACATGTAAAAATGCACTCTTCAGATAGAGATATCACATCAATTTTACTTATTCATGTAACACTCTGAAAACTAATCTTGGGTTCCTCCCTCAACACTGTGAAAAGCAAAAATTAATTGACTTGGATACAAGGAAAGGAATGAAATGGCACGTGCTTTACTTTTGAGATTCTGCTTTCAAAGTAATAAACCTAGGTCATCTGCAAACAATCATGTTTTCTACTACAAATTATGCTTCCTAATGTATTTAATCATTTGCTTATTAGCACATTTGTTCATTAGCTTCTATTTCACAGCCCACTCTACATACAGTCCATCATGTTTTTAATTTCTCCAGCCATCTGCCATACAGCACATAATGCAGCCATAGTTGCATGAGAATGATTTTATATTTATACACTGCCTTTCAACCAGAAGGATCCCAGAGCAGGTTCATAAACTATCTTCTGTGAATAGGCTTATAAACACTGGTTTAGGGCAAATGTAATTATGGACCTGTTATACCTTTGTATACGTTTTTCCAACTGTTCTTTTTTAACTGGACATGCATTACAGATCTGTCATAATATTGGCCATTTAATACTTATTTTTCTTGCTAATCAGGAAGCTTCTTCTCCTCTTGCCCACTTTGAACTTTCTCTTGGTTACTGCTGGTGCTCTTATCAAAATTCTGAGGCATGGAAAAATTTAACAAGACATTGCAAAATAAGAAAAGCCAATAGTGAAGACTGCAAGAGAGAACATTGTGTGCTTTCTTTGCAAGATTTCATTGCACCAAAACCAAAATGCAGGCCTGTCTTTGAAAACAGAAGACTCCTGGAAGGAAGGAAGTTACAGTTCAGAGGTAGCAAGGGCAGAAGACTATTAGAATTGCATATCTCTCATAGGGCAAATTTCAAGAGCTATTTACGTAGCATTGTGAATTACCTAAACCTCTTGGAGCAAAATGAGGAGACCATAATTTATTCCCTTGTCTTAAAGACACACAGACCCAGAGCATAAAACAGCACCTTTTTTTTTCAAGCTCCAGAAAGGACAGTTCTATCATGTGGAGAAAAGACAACCTTGCTTAGAAGTGAGATTAATTCAAATCAGTTTTAGATTCATCTCTGTATAAAGCATTTTAAATAAGTACACTGCCCATATATTTGCACAAGCATGTTTAAACATGGGAATGATCTCTCAGAGAGTAAATCACAGAAGATATGTCCTCTCTGAAATGAACCGCAAATATTTTGGGGAGAGGATTTCTCTTGGACAATGTTAGTGAAAACAAAAATTTTTCATCTATTTTTTTTCAAGAAAATCAAGTAGACTCATAGAATATCCTGAGTCTGAAGATACCTACAAAGATCATTGAAGTTCAGCTCCTGGGCCTGCACAGGACAACTCTAAGAATCAAAAAAAATTCTTGAACTCCACAAACAAAACAAAATTTTAGAAAGCACTGCCTCTGAAATTGTTTGGGGCTATCAAAAACCTGTATTTCTGATGCCACCTGCCTTCCACCTCCTCGGGCTCCAAACCCAGGCTACATTTTTTGGTATTGCCTCGTATTTCTTCTGCTTGGTGAGCTGCAGTACAGGAGTCTTCAAGTTTTGAAATGATGCCTTCATGAGTAATCTATCTCCCAAAGAAAAGTAAAGTCTTCTCCCCAAAACAGCTCAGCAACATTTAACAATATCTTTCTCTGTTTCCTGGGCTGCTATTTAAACAAAAATCCATTGTTTTATAGGGAAAGCCAACATTTTCTCTTACAGTGCTACATTTAGAGACTAAAGACTTGAAAATATTGTTTGGGAAGTTTTTGATGACCCATGCAGGCTAGTGAAGTTCAGAACCAACCAAGTCTTTCTCTACTTTGGAACTTAATCTATAAGCCAGTAATAAGTCATCCAGCAGCTAGTCACACACTAGCTCATTCATTTACTAGTATCACTACCAGTACACAGGCTGGATAGACTGAAATCCTTTGAAGTTCTTGTCCATGAACTTCATCTGATAAAACTTTGTTCATGATAAAACAGGGCTAGGTACAGGACCAAGTCCTGTCCTGTGTTTTTCCCTGCCACTGAATTCCTAAGGTGCTCCAAGGCACAGCTTTGGATGCAATGGTTCAGAGTGCATGAACACAGCTTGCAAAAGCATAAAACAAGCAACACCCCCAACCAACAGCCTGGACAAAGCCACTCTCTTCAACGGGTTTTTTGGACAGGCATCATCTTTCGGCACTTAACTTCAGGGCCAGACAAGCAGACCTGGCTTATTTTATATAAAGAGTATGGATGTAGTCATAGTGGCTAAATGATTGATCCCACAGGAGCATCCGCTCATATCATGTTTTCTTCTGTTCAGATGCTGTGAACACTCTTCAGCAAACACACAGTTGGTAAGTATGATAAATTGATAGCCAAATGACAGACAGTAATTTATGGTTTCCCACAAGTTTTCATGTCACAGCTCAGAGTAATCACCCTGAGTCTGATAGATTTTTAAGTGGCAGGTTTTCATTTTCCAAGATAGACTACATGTCTCCATCATACATATTTGGTTGGTGGATGTGATTCTATTATTAACCCGTACTAGAAATCCTGGGGTCTTCACATTTTTAACTCTGGAGGTCCTCAGTTTAATCCACAATGCATCAGCCAGCATCACAGCTGTCACATTAGTATATTAATCTTCAACTGCAGTTTTTACACCACTGTCAGTTTATGATTGTGTCCTGGCTCTCTAATCTTACAATGATCTCAATAAGCAGGTCATGAGATTTTCGTACACATATTCATGTTGTGAATAAAAGCATCACGAAGCATTATTTAATCACACTGTTATTTACTTGAAGCTACTTGGCTATTTCAGACGAGTCACTTGTAAATTATTTCAATGCATATGAAAGTATCCTTTCTACACCGAAAAGCCCTGAGATGCAGTACAGGCATATAGACAGAGTAGGATTAGGTGAGATTCATCATGCATGCATTGAATTCTATAACATACAAACAAGGCTCACCGTCTTCCGTGGCATTTCTATGAGACTTGAACCACTGCTTCAAGTCAGACTTGTTCCAAAGTGTTTTTCTGAGCAGAAATGAACTTACATACATACCCCACTGTTCTGCTGAACCAGCAATTCTAGGAGTAATTAGTATCAGCATTAAAACCCCCACCAAGACATGACACTGAAATTCAGCAAAGGCTGGATAAAATTCTTGCATTCTTTAAATATTTATACAGTACATCAAAATAAATGAAACTGGAGATTCCATTTCCAGCATGAGCTGCAACATTGCTTGGATGGGGTCTCCTGTGTCATGCCACTTATTTTCATTTCTTTGATTTTTTTTTATGACACTTCTACTGAATTACTAATCAGGGACAAGGGACAAAGTCATACTGTTTTAAATCTTTAGTATTCCTAAGAGTAAACAGATATCCAGTGAAGCAAGTTAGAGAGACCTTTAACTCTCAATTATTTTGAGAGCATGAAAGTCACTTGCACAGATCAAGTTTATCACAACACTGAAAACATGTAAGTACTGGTATTAAAATTTGTATACTTAAAAAAAAAAAAAAAAACACTACGAAAAATCTATCCTTTTAATGCAAATTCCTCATTTAGTTAATCAGGCCTGAGACATTGTGGTTACACAGAGTCCTTGAATCCAGTCCAGAGCTGTGGCCTGCATGGATAAAGTGCTGCACACACACGAATTTCTGCTATTGTTATCACTTTTAGTACAGATTTTTTTCATCACTTTATATGACATATATTTTCTTTTACTAAAGGTATAATGGAATGGCCAGGGCAAGGTCTGATCCCAAATGTGAACTAGGACTCAGTCTACAAAATAAAACCCTGGGAGAAGGACATAATAACATATAAAAGACTGCAGCCAAGAAAATGAAAATAATACACTTTCTACTGGGGCTGAACAGACCAAAAAAAATAATGTGATGAAAATGAAACATAGAAAAGTCATGCTGGGCCTCAGGTAATCACATTCAAACAGAAGTGAAGTATCTGGGGAAACTGTAAATTCTCCATTACTGAAGGTCTCCAAAATAGATTAGAACTACTTCTTTCAGAAATTACAGAAACACAGCACTGTAAGGCAGAAGAAATGTAGGTGATTTCTTGAGATGACTCCCAGCTCTGTGATTCTGTAAGCAGTTAATGTGTTGGTGCTTGGAGGAGGAAACAGGATGCCCTGAGTTTCCATCTTAGAACGGTGTCTGTAAAGTTTGTCTAGTTGCATATTGGAGAAAATGTCACCATCTTTTTTTTCACTAAAGTAACCAACAGTGTTTTGGCCAAGATCTTTTTTTTCTCAGTTCCCTGAAAGTGTCGAAGCAGAGCAATGCCATCCAGCACTTTGAATAGTGATGATTTCTGCATGAGAACAACCACAGGACTAAGTCAACAAAACATCCAGCTGCCCCCGTAAATGGACTCCAGTGGTGTCCAGAAAGAAGATGCCCACAGATGAACATAGAGAGCACAGTGAACCATCATTCCTTGTTATCTTTTTCCTTGCTTCATAAGATTTTACAAACCTTTTCCAATCCATTAAGTTTCTTTTACTGTAATGCATCGTACTGCCCCATGTTGAAATACGTGATGGCGAGAAATGATGGCTGGACGTTTTTATCTTTTTTGGTAAAAAAATATTAAAATTTCAGTACCTTATGGCAGTAAAAGCAAATTGCTTCTTGGAATTTTATTGATACAGTTACAGTCCACACACAAACTATCCTGACCTATGCTGAGCTGGAAATAAAATTTAAAAATTACCTCCCACATGAAGTGTATTTTCCAAACAAGACTGTCTCATTGAAGTCTGATCTCAGTGTACCAAAAGTGAAAACTGTGAACCCCTCAGCTGAACTCAGCTCCAGTGTAATTCCCGTCAAAATGCATTTGTGCCATTCTAACAACTTATGAACTTGCGCAGAGTTTCTCCAAGTTCCTGTTAGTTTAGCCGTTTATAGGCCTGAGTTTCAGAGTTTCAGCTTCCAGAAGCCTCCCCCTGCAAGCTCGAGCTAAACCAAATTCACCAGCTGAATCTCATCTGTTTTCGTATTTATTTATGTATGTGTATTATTGATTTATTTATTGGTCCTAGAATAGAAGGGGTATGAAATTCTCTGCCTGCTACTAGTTTTTGTTAAAGACCATCTGCTTGCGCCAGGCTTACTGAAAGAATTGTTAAGGCTCATGTTTTATTCTTCTGCAGTTCTTTGCAGTGGTGGCTATTTATTTCTTTTCTCCATTTTTTCTCGCCAGCCTTGCAACAGCATATTACAGTGAACTTGCAGTATCTCCTTCTGCCCATGATCTGAGCACTCTCATGAAGTTTTTCAGCTCTCAAGTTCCTAAAGAAAATTCTGATTTGGCACAGCTTCAATTTCTTCTTTTAAACACAAACACTATCTTCCTTGCTTTGGCACTCTCCTTGTTTTTTCTGTCAGCCTTTTCCCCTCCCTTCCTCCTTGCTATGTCTGCCTTCCCTCTATCTCTGACTCAATTCCTCAGCGACTAAAGCTAACACTAAGAAATATCCATGTTTACATGGTAGTTGTCTTAGCTTAGAGTAATGCTACTGGGCAACATCATAAATAAAACACTGTTACAGGGCACTGTCAGACTATCTCTATCTTGCTCTTTCCAAAACTTTTATGGGTTTCTCTCGTTCAAAAAATTGTTTTATTTTTTGTCAGTGTTTCCATGTGTTCTAATTTTGTAATTTTGCAATGATGCTGCTTAAGATTTTGCCTCACTTTTGCCTTGATTTTAGGGAAACTCTAGCTTTTGAGACTGAGCACTGCAATCTCCATCATTGATAAAGTACTTTGGTATGACTTAAAACTTTTTACAGTAACTAGAGGTTCAGAAGAAATATCTGTATCAACATCAGGAACATCAGTGCAGTCAGACCAGCAGCTGGGTAATGATACTTCAGGAGCTCCACTCCTAACACAATGAGTTCTGCAGCACATGCCCAATCTCCCAAGGAACTCAGATCTTGCATCTTCAGACCTCTGAGTGTAATGGAGAGGAGCAAATGATGTAACTGGACTTTGCCAACCTGTTACACAAAAGTCCTCTCAGAAGGAGGCTCCTTTGCACTTCCCAATGTTTCTTAAGTGTACATGACCATGCATAATGAACTCTCACCTAGTGAAAGAGAACTATTGCAGTCTTTAATGAATCCTTGCCTGGTAAAACTAAGGCTGCATTAAACTGCTCTGCTTCTTTCTATGGTAACTTTCCAATTGATCTCAACTGTGTGGGCGTTTTCCTCTTTGGTTAAGATAAATGAGGTCTGCAGAAAGCTCTCTGAAGGTGACAGACATTTTATTGAGAAAATAGAACTTGCAGACTGTATTTGGTCTTTGCAGGTTTTTTTCTGGTGTGCATATTAATTTACTAGATTAAACCACATTAACAAAAAAATTGCCTATATACATGTTGTTACTTATTAAATATCATATTATCACATATTAAATTACAACTATATCCATCTTGTGGTTTGTTGGGGTTTTTTTCCCCTTAGGGGCTACATCTATTACTTATGATGGTTTCTTTCATCTACATTTGTATTTAGTGACATTCTCAGGAGCAACTAATTGCTGCATTCATAGTGATTTATGTGTAAAGGGAAGCACATTCATATTAAGCGTGTAATGAGAGCCCTGGAATATTAGTTTACATTTTGCTGGCAATCACAGCAACTTTGGCAACAGATTTTAGATGACCTTGACATTCATGTCTAAAACATACACCATAGCTATGTTCACCCTTCATGCAATCGTTGCTCTTTTAAAACAGTGAACATAAGATAAAAATCTGTTGTGGTTCTCTTCTCAGCTCTCCATAACATTTCATAAATAGGTCAGTTTTAGCATGTTTATATAAATTGATTCCCCTTCTGGGAATGCTGGGCTGCGATAAACAGTTCTTTCCAATTAGTTTGGGGTCTTTTTTTAACTAGTTAAGGATTACTATTACAACTAAAAATATTTTAAATATGAATATCTTCAAAGTCAAGAAATTTTTTCTGTCTGCTAGTGACAGATGAACTGCAAATGCTGGCTCCTGTTCCCTTTAAAATCAATATTTTGGTCTCTATGCATGTAGACTTCACCTTTTTGACAATACGCAGCAAGATAAAGATCTAGTCCAGCAACACAGCTACCATGACTCATTTTAGCCATCAGGAAGGAATGAGGCTCTTTGATTTTTAATCCCTGCACTTAACTTCTACAGGATCAACCACATTTTGTCATATTTGCTTTAGAAGTCACTCTGTTGCCTTATTGATTTGTACATTCCTTTAGATGCCAGCCATCCTCTTGATTCTCATTAATAACCTTTTTTATTTGATTTTGTTGTCAGATCCATTTCTAGGAAAAAATTAGCATGGAAAAATCATGTCAGCTGGTGAGTCAGTTGTCCAATAAGCAATGAGTGGCATAAGATGTATTAGAAGATGTAAGAAATGGAAAGAAATCACACAAGACAAAGTGGACTCATAGTTTTTTGGCCATTATTACTCATCTTGATGATAATATCTTTCTTCAGAATACTTAACAGAATGATGGTGACAAATTCTGTACCTTGACTCCTACTTTATCATATCATTGAAGCTTTAGGGGAGAGACAGAGGCTCTGAGTGAGTCTAGATCTGTTGCTCACTTTGTGGTAGGTTAGATCTGACAGCAGATGGAGTCCCTGAGACAAGTCAATTTAATTTTAGGTTGTGCATCTAATGCACATGTTGCAAATTATAGTGGTGTATGATGCCTTTCTAGGAAGGAGGTCTTTCTCTCTCCCACTGGGTGAACATGCTAAGGACAGATTTTGCAAAAGTTTTTAAAACTGGGCTCAGTCATGTCTTAATAGCCTGCCTGAGTAGGGGAATAACATTCAAAGATTATTTCTGGCTCTCTAGAAACAAGGCATTCCTCTCCCACTACTCTCTTATCTAGTCTCTTAACAGTTGTCTCAGACTCCCAGGGAACAGAGCAAAAGATCCAGGTTTCAGATGGACTTCAGTGTTCATGTGGTTATACAGCTCTGATCAAGCAAGGAACTTCAAATGTCATTTGCTAGTGCAAATGCTAGGACCACACTTACAAGGAAACCAGAAAATCCCCCAAAAAGCCCTCAAGCAAGTTTTCAGACACACAGATGGATTCTACCTAGCACATCAGTAGAGAAATTAGCGTCCAAGTGGATCTACTGTTAGATGCAGGACAGTTTCTGACAGTGCATTTGCCTAGGAAGGATGAAGAGGTGATGTTTTCCTAATCCAAATCTTCTAGTCACTGGGAGAAGGGGAAGGAAGCTCTGCCTAGCAGAGTGAGGCAAAGCCTTTTCCAGATAAGCTGCAGTGATTATCTAACTGCTGGGTGATTTGTTCATTGAGCAAATGTCATACCCATTGCTTGTTTTAAGTTCTCTATTCCAAAAAGACTTTCCTTGTTTTCCCCTATCTCATCAATTATGGAAGCCTCCACTCCTGCATACTGGATCAGCCTGGCTCCACGACCACACCAAACCATCACAGACAGGACTCCAAATGAAACTTTTCACCAGACTTCCTTTTAGCATGGGAGTGTAACAGTCAGGATGCTTATCTTTCTAAGGGATATACTCATGATATAACACCTGTGCTTCCCAATTTTAAACAGTGTCCTACCCGTATCACAAAAGGTTGAAAAAATCACATCCCTAACACTGCTGACTTTTTAACAGCATGTGAGATAAGATATTTTTATTGTATAAACACAAACTTTAACTGTTCATTTTAACTGTGTATTCATAAGTTCTAGTCAGCCTCAACCAGAGACCAGTCCCTGACCCACTTCCCATGCTGGCACAAATGCAGTTTCAGATGCATGTTATCTAAGGAGCTAACAGTCTATCGGCCATGAGCAACTTGGAGGTTACCTTAAGCCAACACAAAACATTGAAGCTAGATTGTCTAGAGCCCAGACCTTTGCTATAGGGAAAAAAAAAGAAATTTATATGTGCAACATATAACTTATACTCTAGCCAGCCTATGCAGACATTATGTTTGCAGAATATCAATAAAAAATTAAGTAAAACTCTTTGTATTTGCATATAATGTAGATGAACATTTGAAAATCTCTATATATTTATGTAAAAACCTATATTGAAAATTCTATCCATTTTAAAGTATTTTATCCTTTATTTTCAAACTGATTTTTGCAACAAAAGCCTGGGTGGGGACATTGACTCAAAAATAAATTCTGAAACATTCCAGCTTGGCTGTAAACCCTTCAGCATGATCATGATTTTTGCTTCTGAATACATGGATATTTGTTTGACCCTTGCAAGACACTCACTGCTCTGTGTCTGGAAAAAAAGAAAAGAAAGTAAGGCATCTGGCTTCTGATTTGCTGACATGAGAGGAGCAACCAAGCACCATCCAGCCACCACATGAATACAATAAGTTAAGCTCCACCATTATTGCAAAGTCTAACTCTAAACACTATACTTCCTCCTGCCGAATGACCCCTTTCCACAAGTTCCCAAGTTTCACAAGAAAAAGGGCAACATGCAAACTATGTTCAAGTCCAACTTGAATCTAACCCAGTTGGAATAAGAGAAGAGAATAAACTGCCACCCACACACAGTTTGCAAGCAGGAAATAAAATTCAATTGTTTTATTTATGTATATTTATTTCTTTATAAGTATCTGCATTCTCTATTTTCAGAGAAGGGGTGTCTGTGCATTAGTCTGGGGAAAACACTGCAATTCATTTTGAATAGAAATGTTCCTTTGTTTTTTTCATTAATTAATATCTTTAAGCCACAATTTCCATGAATTTTTTCTGGCACAGGAAATTCAGACACCAGATTTAAAGGACAGATATGTGAGTATTTGTGGAACCCAGAATTGCGAAAATATTAATTGGAAATACTACTCATACATCTAATCAGGAAAATGGAACATTGCCAGTCAGTCAGTCCAGCCAATGATAGTTTGAAAAACAAATATTGGCTGTCCGCAAACAACTTACGTAGCAAAGATCATCTGAACAACATAAACACTATAATACACTCATATAGCAAATATTTGTCCATTAATTTGACTAATTTTGTACTATGATTTTAAAAAAATTCTGAATATATTTTTATTTTCTCAACTTTTGCCAAACTTTGGTTATAGATTGGTGCATCTGAGTTACAAACCTAAACACCAAGCAACACAGTGTGTGGCTTGATATGCTGTGCATACAGAAACATCAGTGCTAAGTGAAAACAGTGGCTGGTTTGATTTAAGAACTTTGATTAATTTTCTGATTCATTCTAGGTCACAAATGCTGTTGATTTTGGTGTCTCTTCAAGAGACACTCTATCTAAAAAAATTAGTTCAGGTGGGCAGATATATGACTGTTAAATTGCCACTGTGAACTGTTTCCATGGCAAATAAATTAAAAAGAAAAGAAAAAAAAGAAAAGGTTCTCAATTTGAAATACTATGTAGTCTATACCAGAAAGTGGTAAAGTTTTCATTACAAGCAACTCACTATCTTAAAGGCAATTCCCATTTTGTAGTAAATTCCCATTCAGCAAATCAATTCTCATTTTGCATCAGCCGAAAAGGTGGAAGACTTAAAGCTCAAATTGCTTCCCTCAATTAGTTTGTCAGCATTCTGAGGGATCAATCCTTCCCAACATCTAAAAAGTCTCAAAACTCTACCTTAAATAGTTGAGAAAAACTGTAAACTCCACCGTCTAGACAAGAAGTTCCGCACAGGTCGCAAAATGTTACAGGACAGCAACCAAGGAGTCATTCATGCGCCTACTCAGGCAGGAATTACTGCCCTCAGCAATGCCAATCTCAAGAGTGGCACACATTCTCAAAGCAATTTGGTAACTCTTGCTTCTGACAACAACAACATTAAAAAAACCCCAAAGATGGATACACAATATTTTGGAAATCATGAGCCAGACTTAGCATGTCTTAACCACTTTTCAGTGCCCAGTAAATATTTTTTTAATCAAAAATAGAGAGACAAGTTTTGAATTCAGGATAAGCTGTTTTAAAGTTCCTTTGTATGCCTACAACACAGGCAGAAGAAACACTACACTATTCTAAATACTGTTCAAATATCCCCATAAAGTGAATAATTTAGTCTTAAATGTATTTGTTATATTTCTTCATAT
Source organism: Pseudotriccus pelzelni (assembly GCA_035584735.1). Taxonomy (NCBI): domain Eukaryota; kingdom Metazoa; phylum Chordata; class Aves; order Passeriformes; family Tyrannidae; genus Pseudotriccus; species Pseudotriccus pelzelni. The sequence goes on from JAWMRA010000113.1 coordinate 104,982,541, forward strand.
TTTTTCATTTATGTGATGTATTTTCATTTATATAAATATGCAAATTGTTCTTCCAAAGTCTTTTTAATATTTGAATTTTTTTGTAAACAGTTCCCTTTCAATCTGTTATGTGAAATGTCTTACCTGTGTTCCAAGAAGTTATTCTGTAATTAATTTTTTACTCTGAATCAGGAAAACAGCCTTTGTTAGGTCTAAACCCAAGGCACTTATGGCTATACTAAGTCACATGTGTTCATTTGCATTTTTTTCTTCCTTTGTACCTTGACACAAAAAAAGAAAAAAAAAAGCTGGGGAGTAAATTCCCCATGGAGATCTCCACCCACTACGTGAGAAAAAAATACCATCTATATGAAGCTCTTCTACCAGTTTGTGGACCACTGAGATCTTTGACAACAAGTTAAAGCAGTGAATAAACTTTCCTTCCTCAAAACCAGAGACACCACATGGAGGAAACAACATCTGAGAGCTTTCTTTGGATTCTACAACATTATTGAAGAGCACAAGAAAATACATCAGTGTCGCAATGACAGTGAGATACAAAACTTTCTATGCCTCAGGCTGATCTCCCAGTCTTTTATCAGCATAAGATCCAAGTGTAGGAACTTAAAATGCAGTTTACATGACTTCTCTTACTCCAGCTTGAAACTAGGACTAATTGAAGTTTTGTAATACTGCAGCTTGTTTCCTCTATAGCTGGGTTTTCATTATAGCAATTGCACTACATTGACTCATAGGGCTGAATATCTGTATTAGGATTGGAGCCAAATAAAGAATTACTGTGCCACAGCTCCCTCAGCAGAGCAGCAAATGATGCTGAATGCCTGGACACTTTAACATTAGTGAGTCTATGGCATTTGTTTATTCATAACCAGACTGGGCTGCTGACCTAGTTTGCTCATTAAATTAATGGAAGTTGGAGAAACTAAAAAGAAAATCCTAAAGGGGTTTCATTTCTGTGCCTACTTGTTTGGATCAGTAATTCCTTTTATTTTCATTTCTTTTCTCCTGGCTGTATAACTGGATGAATTTGTTTTAGATTATTTTCCTATTAACTAAAATTTCCCAGAGGTTCCTGGTATTTGCATTCAGCCATTTCAGTAGCAGATATAACATTGCATTGAATACACCATCTACTGAAACAATGAAGTTGTAAGGAAATCAGACACATGTTCACTACAGATGTTTGACCTAAAACATATTGGAGTTGCCAAATCCACCTTTGGGTCACACTCTTCTCCATCTGGAGACCTACAAATACTGTGCCAAATGCTAGGGGTGATTTATAAACTGGGTACCCTACTAAAGTCAACTAGCAATCTTGAATTTAAGTGCCAGAATCAATGCTGTGAGTGCTAAGCACTTGCAGCCAACAAAGACTTCAGTTGGGACTTTCTGGCACATTGTATCTCTGAAAACTGAGACACCATGAATTTGGTGCTTACTTAAGTTTAGAAGTTTGACTTTGGAATTCTGACTTTCAAATCCCTGTTCACACATCCAGGTTTAGCCAAGCCTCTCTTGGTCTTTTGTGCTGCATATTCTCCACAGTGGTAGAAATGGGTCTGAGAAATATGCCAATGCCAGACAGATTGTATCCAGCTTTTCTGCCTCCTTGCTTGGCCATGGGATTGCATGCTCACTGGCATGCCCACCAGAGGGGCTTGTTTTCTTGTTCACTGTCCAGTCATTTCTGATGCATCTCATTGCTCTCACTGCTGTCAGCAATGCTGACAGAATTGCCAGCAGTAATGACAGCTTTATCCTTATGATCAAGTTTATCTACGCTCATTCTACTTTTTCTAGATTGCTATGAGGGGAACTTGCCTACTGCATCCCAAAACAGGCCAGTATGCTGTATCCACCTAGGACTGAAAAGCCTGTCTTATTAAAAGCATGGTAACTGTAAAATAGATATTTTCCCCAAACTCAGAAGATACAAAATCCCCACCTAGAAGGTAACAGAAGACCTCATTAAACAAGACAAGCCTTAAACTTAGTTTAAAACTCTGTGCCAGAGGAAAAGAGCAGAGACTTTGTGGTTCACAGGGATTCTGAGCAAGTGGCACCAAGCACTGAGTCATAGAATCATAGAATCATAGAATCATAGAATTAACTGGGTTGGAAGAGACCTCTGAGATCATCAAGTCCAACCCTTGAT
>JAWMRA010000113.1:104984798-105000782 GCA_035584735.1 Pseudotriccus pelzelni
CTTCCGTTTTTTCTTGAAGATGTAATTAGCAAAGGCATCACCTAAACTCCTGATTGGCCTTTGTCCGGAAATTCATCTGGACAAACTATTTCCAGTCCCCAAGGAGGGGGACTTTTGCAAACCCATGACATGGTCTCCATGGTCTCATGGAAAACTCTAAGTTCCTTATGTGTAGATCACCTTATGTGTATGATGCATAGGTCACCTTTTACTGCCTGTTTTACGTAGACCTCTAGGAAAAGTCCACCCACCCCTGAGCACTTGAGAGTGTGGGAAAAAAAGTGAAAGAAAATCTACAGAAAAGGTATGCCTTGACTTGTCTCCTGTTTATGAGGAGATGATTTAAACTAGCAGAAGGACTTATTTTACAAGGTCCTCTCCTAGGGTTCACCTTTTTCCAAAATCTGAATTTGCCATGTCACCTATATTCAGTAATTCTTTTAATGTATTTAAACAGGTTCATCCACAGAATATGCATAATCTTCAAAAAGATAGCTGAAAATTTAACTTGACATCCTTCTTCCCCTTGTCTGAAATATGAGACATCATCTCTCTATTTTTCTGCACTGTACAATATTCTGGCAAACTTCCCAATGTTCTAAAATAATAAAGATAATCTGTCTGGATTTTTCTCAGTTAAGATCACAGTTCTGAGATTGCTTTGGCTCTATTTTTGGAAGTTGAGCGGGATAGTAGCCTATTATAATTTATTCAAAGAAGCAGAAAGGTCAATCAAATAATTTTTACATTACATTTTTTCTTGGTCTCTGAGAACAGAAATATAACCAATAGCAGTATAACCAATTCCATATATTTTTTTCTTCTCACTTAGCTCTAAGTAGTGTGTACCAAAAGAAGTAAATCATTATCTCTCTAGAAAACAAATAGGAAAGGCTCAGAACTGATGGATTCAGAGTTTCTCTGAAGGCAGTCTTTCCAAGGGGTGAAGCAAATAAGAGTCTGCATAGTCACTGCTTATATTTTGCCTGTTTTCTAAGGAGTATGATTTTAAACCCACTAAGGTGATTTTTTTTCATTGAGCTTTTAATCCCCATGGACTGTGTTAGCCTTTTGCTATGCTGTGTGTTGTTACATTCAGAGGTGACTCAGTGCTCAAATTCAGTGTTGTGAGCAAAACCTTAGAACTCTTCAGCAAAATGTAGTGAGAGAAAATGCACAAAGGTATAGAACGCTGTAAAAGAACTGTACCCTACAAAATGAAATTAAGAGATCATTTTATTGGCTGTGATCCACATCTCAGAAATGTTTGTATGATCACAGTATTTTTCAAAATCTATGATTTATTGATAGTCAAATGATTAATTAAGAAAGGATCTACTGAAGAATGAGAGGCATTCTTTTAAAAGCAAAATAATTAGCACATTTTTATTTCTCAGCCAGCATTTGGAACCTTGCAAGCACTTCTTCTAGGATTAAAATATCAGCATCATTAAAAAAGAACTATGTGACACTTCTGTTAAATTCATTAAATCTCCCTTTTTTCGATAGTAACTTTCAATTTTTTCATGGCTCATAGATATGAAAGTGAGCTTTATTTTTCAATATTTTACTTCAGGTGCAAAATGTAGCTAATAATCTTTTAAGGCTCTCTAAGTCAAAATGTTTATTGAAAATTCAAAGTATCCACTTTTACCTGGAAGGTTTTCTCCGCAAATTGAGTGAAGTACAACACTGAATTGACAAATGTTTGCTTGGAGATAGAACTGAAAATGCCTAGTGGGTGCTGTCTACTCTGACAGATACTGGTTTTGCAAAGCCATACATCTTAGACCGTGCATACTAATAGGAGATACTCTTGGAGCCAAGTTTGCAGTTGCCTTTGCATTTTGTAATAAAAAGGCCTAACTCAATTATCACTGTTAAGGGCAAGCTGTGGATAGTACGGTGTAGCAAATCACCAGGAATTTCTAGCAAGCTCTGGGTTTGCTAGTAAAGCATTTTCTGCCTGCAAATATTTTTCTTTTATAGCAAAAATGCTAATAAAAGGCATTTTAGTGAACTTGTCATATGATAAACTCAAGATTTTCTCTGCAGGAGTTAGGTTCCCACTTTCCAATGAAATGTGATAGGCTTTTGATGTCTCATTTCTTTAGAAAATCACAGTTTCCTAACATCGTGTTTCTACTGGAGAAATTCTGTTGTCAATAAAGTACATCCATACAGCTGATTGAAATTGCCCTCTTCCCAAAATAACCATTACAAGTTAGTCTCAGAATTTGTGAAGGAAACCACTAATTACTTCCCAGTCAATTCCAATAGACCAAATTAGTCTGGCTAGATCCCTGTATGCAAGTGTGGTAACATAGCAGGAGTGGATCTACAGGGCAAAGCAGCTGGTACAGAGGACCTGACATCTGGAGTGTGCAGAGCATAAGGGTTTTGCTGCTGCCTTACTTGGTCCTCTGAGCTGTGCCTCATTAGCAGCCCCAGTGCCCCAGCTGATGTGATCCAGAACCGCTCTCAAATGTGACAGAGAGAGCAGCAAGTGGGACTGGCTGGGAGATTCTGTTCAAAAGTGCTTTCCTGACTTGAACTGAAAAGGCAGTGTAGATTTATCCTATAAATCATTGTGGGATATCCCCTGTGACAAGACAGTGTCTTTGAAATGCTTTTGGCCTCTGATATGGTGCTCTCCATTCATAACCATCAGCAGACTTGCTTCAGGTTCTTTGTGGAATACAGTATGAAAAAATGCAAGTAACAGTACATTCTGAGTGGAGTAACTCAGAAACATTCCTGATCTCTGTGAAATGATGTCCTTCCCCCAGCTTGTCTCGGAACACTTCGATAAAGCTACGTTGCATGACAGTGCTATTAGCCGAGTGTGGTTCCCACAAGTGAGTTGATTAAAAGATTCCTGTTTGCTGCAATTATTAATGCCTTGAAATTTTTCTCCATATCCTTGGCTATGCCAGTAGTATTTCATCTATGCTGTGTGCTGGTTGGATACTGCCAAGGAATTGAGTAGAAATCTTATTTCTGTGGTGTAGTAGCAAGATGTTTGGAGTACTTCAACTTGCTGTAGATGAAAGAGGCGATTTATACCCTGAGCATCGTCAAAGATGATTTCAGCACATTTTCTTTCTTGAAACTAGCAGCTTAACTATTTCTGTTTTTCAGATGAAGATAAGCACTGAATTAATAAAGTGCTGGAATTTGTAACCCACAGACTGCCTTTGCCTGGCTGCCTTTTAACCAACGGAAGTGTCAGATCAGGCCAGCAGAATCCATTCACAATTTATAAGTGTTCTTACCCTAGCAGTGTAAATGCAAAACGTCTGGTACAAATCTCTTATTTATTTCAGTAGGCTCACATTAATTTTAACTGAGGTGAAAAACCTGCATATTTTGTAGCTTGAGGTTTCCTTGATTCAGAAAAAGTTATTTGGTGGGTGTAGTGGGTTTTTTTAACTTAAGCAGCAAAGTCCCAAAGGTCTGCCAATCTTGCACTGGAAAGGAAAGTGGTCTTTCTGCTTTTAGCATCAAAAAAAAGTTCTCTTTCCTAAAGATGGAAGGTAAAGATATTGATCAAATATTGCTGGAAATTTGTGTATGATGAACATTATGAAAATTATGAAATGTAATTTAATGGATAAATTGAGATATAATTAACTTTCTTCCATAGATATTAGTGTATCGATACATAATCATGGAATTCTGAACTACTGTTTTTTCCAGTATATAGGGTTGTCTCAAAAAACTTTCCAATAGAAATGTCAGAAGACATAGAAGTGCTATGTCAGTTAAAGACATGAACTATTTCACCACATCAGCTTACCTGAATTTCTGCTTATTAAGGGAAGAATTTATCCTCTTACAGTGTAAGTCTATAATATATATGGGAAGAAAAACATTAAATTAGATGTAGGCAGAAAGAGAAAGATTGATTCAGAAAAGTATTTTGTGGTAGAAGAAATTTCGTGTCTGAAATAAAATGTTGATGGCATTGTTGCAAATGCAGTATTGTGAAAATGAAAACATAATTTAACTCCCAAACAAAATACTGACATATATTATGTTGAAGTGCCTCAAATGTCAGTATCCCATCTTGAGCAATTCTTGCAAAATATAGGAAAATGTATTTGAAAGCTCTGGATTTTTTTTTGTCTTTCCATGAACAGGAAAAAGCTGAAAGAGTAAATTAATCTCTTTTTTTTAATTATGGCAATAGCAATATTATTTTGTGAGACAGCTTTTAAAGAGAGAATTACAATAGAGGAGAAGGAAGAGCTATAGTTAAGAGAAGTTTAATATCATCAAAGATGTGCTAAACTATTGACTGTCCGCTCTTATATGTGATTTTTTTTGTTTTCAAAAGACAGTTGTTATAAATAATTTATTACCTGTTTGAAGAAGTTAATGAACAGCATGAAAAGGGGACACTTTTGTTGTTTTCTTTTTTTTCTTCCATAATGATGTTTACTGTCTGACATAATGATTATTCAATTTTCAGAGATGTTCACCACCTTCTGCTGCTGATTAAATTCCTGTTTGGTTTCCCTGCCAAATCTGCTGGATTAAATTAACAAACTCTGTCTGCTTTAGTGGGGATGACCTGCACTGACCTTCAGCTTGTACAAAATAATAATCTTTTCAGTGATTTATTGATTCAGTGCTCTTTATCTTCTTTTAAAGTAATGTGCAATGGAAATGTTTGCCTTTACCTTGCCTGAATTTGCAGACATGCTCTGCTTATTTCATTATGCTAGAGACTCTGGCCCTTTATATATAATAGCTTTGCACTCTTTCCTATTATTAATACTTTGTTTTCTTCAGAATATTCACTGGAGCTTTATTATTCTAAGGACAAAACTTCATAGCATCCTTCAGTCTATAATAGGTCCCAGTCTTGAAGATTATCCACATCAGAGGACCAATTTAGGAAGATTAAAACCTTTTTTTTTTTTTTCCTAAAGTAAATTCAATTTTTATTTAATTACTTCCTTAATTCATTTGTTTTGTTGCTGCCAATCAGGTAGTGAGGAAGCTATAGAGAAATGACGTTAGGAGCAAATGTGAAAAGGATATAAATTATAGCAAGTGTAAGAATCTTGTGTATTTATTTCTATTTCCATTGCCAATTCTACTTCAACTGTTAGTTGATTTAATAACCACTAAGTGGAGAAACTATTTCTGAAATCCAGAGAAATATAAGTGCAAACTCTCCTTTTTTCAGGATAGATTTAGGCTGTGTGGTTTTACAGTCCATGCATCATATGTGTGGGCTCTGAATGGTGCCTCGGCTCATGAAATCTGATGGCCATTGCTAAGGCATACTGCTTGTGATCTGCTGTGGAAAATTGTGCTCTAAGAGCACAGATGACGTCAGCTAACATCTGTGGAATAAAGAAAAAGGTTGTTGAAAACCAAGACTGTGTTCAAGTTGAAATAAAAACAGTGCTAGACCTTTAGCTACAGTCTTGGCAGCTTTCCCCTTAGAGATCATTGTTTAATACTCACTGCCTATTGCAGAGTCTTAAAAGGCACTGTATTTCTAGAAATGAGTAGTTGTTACGGGCAGGGTGAAAAGGAAGTAGGAAAGGGATCTACATCCTCTTCTGAGGTGTTAAGATATTTTTCTAGTTGCTACCATATAAATTTCAGAGGTTACATTGAAACTGATTAGTTCAGTGGTATAGCTCATACATTTTCAGCTGCCTCAATACAGATTATTTTGTCACTCACGAAATAGAATTCATGTCCATATTTTACAGCCTTTAGGGCAGTGCGGTTATGGATGGTTTAACAGCCAAAAATATGGAATCCTAGAAAGAATTGTTCTGTGTCATTTGGGGTAATTTGTGAGCTCTTGAGATCAGGACTGAAGAACTAGAGACATAGACATACTCATGGGGTAGACAAGTCCCCAGACCTGAGTTCATATTTTCCATGATGCAGGAGATGTCAAGGAAAAATTATCAAGATGAATGGATTATCATTGCTGTGAACACATGACACCGCAAAGCTAAATGTTGTGTGGGCTCCCTTATGTTATGGGTGTGTGGGAAACTGTATGTAATGATGGTACCATTAAAGAAGCACATTTTCCTTACATAAAGGGATAAATAAATGATGACTTCTCAAAACTTCTTGGATAGCCACTGTTCTTACGGTTTTGATATCAAAATGACATAAAAGCTGCTCTCAAAGAGAAAGTGGTACTGTCAAACAGTGCGTGAGAAGACATATATGTAAAAACGGTCTGCTATGAAATTATTTAGTTATAAACAGTGGACTGGGAAGTGTGCATCTAGGATATGGTGCAGCCTTGTGCGTGTGGAAGGCAGACAATGTTAGCTTACTCCAGTCCTTTGAGGCACTGCTGGTAGATATTCAGAAAGTCATTCTCATGATGTATACACTGAATCTTACCTATGACACTCTGGAATTCTCAGAATCATAAAAGTACTGCTTTGAAACCAAGAATCCAGGCCTTTCAGATACCTCTGGTGGGTTATAAATTGGCAAATGGAAATTTTGTTTAGGGAGTCAAAAGGACTGTGGATCCAGGAAAACTGAGGCTCTGCAGAAACATTAAGCATTGCCTAATTGTTTTTCTATTTATTTTCATCTTTCTCTTCTGTTGGGTTTGCTAAGGTGAAGATATTTTTATTTTATAACATTGGTTGTCACTTCACTTTAAAAAATACAGTTAATAGTGAAGTCTTTGTTTGTAGATCTCAAAGGCTTTCAGGTGAATGTCATTTTACCCATTATACAGATGGGAAAACCTTAGAAAAAATTCCCATTATGCATGGCTTTGGAATGGATATTTTTCCTTTGTTGTCAGAGGAAAATTTTTAAAGATCGGCTTTGTTGACACCACTGCAATATTAAACCATTTCTAAGCTATTTCAGTAAATCTGTTCTTTGGTTTAGCCCAGTTGCAGAGCTTCAGCAAATCCTTTTTATGTGCAATGTAACGGAAAAATGGTTGCAATACATTTCAAGCAAGAGACAAGATGAGCACGTAACAGACATTTTCTTAAGTGACCAATTGATTTGTTGATGACACTGACGGAGGGCAGTGTCCCTTAGTAAAGAGAGATGAGGTAACCACATAATACTCCGATGCTGGTGTTTTTGTGTTATCGTTGTCTGTGCACACCGATAAAAACCAGAATGGCCACCTAAACCATACTTTAGTGCCTGTATTGATTGCTGGCTTTCAAACCACCCTTGTTATGACTTGGCAACTTATCACTTCAGAGGCAATGAACATCCCCAGATCTTGAGCTACAACTACTCTGTAACAAGGGTCTTCTCAGATAAAAAAATCAACATATAAGATAAAAGCAAAAATGAGAGCTGTGTTTTTCTAGCCTTCTGTGCGTGAGAGAATCAGGGTAGTGTATACAGGTCATGGTGTTTGCTGCATGTGTGTTGTCTATTGTGAAACTCTGGCTGCTCTTGAACAACTTCCCCTGAAAAGCCATTTGGTTGTCTTACTCTGCTGCGCCCAGGATAATAGCTGTCACTGCGGTCTCTGGGACACATTCCTGTGTATTAGAGAAGTAATAAAAGTCACTACTCTGCTCAAATAAAAATTCAGTGAGGCCCAAAGGCTGTAGCTTTGGTCTGAGCTTCAAATTCCATTAAAAAATTGTTGTGCTTTCCTTCATTCTGTAGCATTCCACACTCCGCTTTTCCTGTTTTGTCTACATTTTCTATAAAATTATTAGGTCTGTTTTGAAAGCTCATAAAGTTTATGACCATATTTTAGTGATGATAACTTTTACTTTGAAGAGGGTCTCACTTTCCTGCTGCATTTGGCAGCTGAAAGAGGCTAGTATTATTTGCTTTACACAAGAAAATAAAAGGGGTGGAGATTTTCTAAATTGGTTGTTTGAGACTTGGTGCCTTAAATACATACTGAGTTTTCTAGTTAAATGCCCTGTTTCCAACAGCTATACTCTATCAGATGCTTTGAGGTTTGGAAAAAACTCTGAGAGAGCAGTGCTTTCGAAAACCAGCCTTGTTGGACTTCTAAATTCATTCTTGATATCTTACTAAATGGTTTGATTTTTGGGTGCCTTGCTTTCATAAATATTTCTGCTAACTTCATTGGGAACAAGTAGATGGTTTGGCATTGTCACTTTAAACTCCATTCTTTGTGTGATTAGGCATTTCCCTGTATGTCTTCCCTGTAAGTATTTCTATATTTTGATCTCAATTATCCAGTTGCTGGTTTACTCTCATAGAATCATAGAATCAGATGGGTTGGAAAGGACCTCTGAGGTCATCAAGTCCAACCCTCGATCCACTACCACCACAGTTACCAGACTATGGCACTAAGTGCCACATCCAGTATTTTCTTAAATACCTCCGAGGATGGAGAATCCACCACTTCCCTGGGCAGGCCATTCCAATGCCTGATACTCCCTCTGTAAAGAATTTCTTCCTAATATCTAACCTAAACCTCCCCTGGCAAAGCTTGAGACTGTCCTCTTGTCTTACTGATAGTTGCCAGGGAGAAGAGACCAACCCCCACCTGGCTACAACCTCCTCTCAGGTAGTTGTAGAGAGTGATGAGGTCACCCCTGAGCCTTCTCTTCTCCAGGCTAAACAACCCCAGCTCCCTCAGACTTGCTGACTCTTTTATACTGAATGAAACCTTTGCAGAAACTTAGTTTTGTTTCCATAACTCAATAATCAAGCTGATACCAGTTTAGTAGCAAGGTTCTGTTTCGGGACGTTAATGACTCCATCTGATTTCCCCTTCCATTTTCCCTAACAGAGGTAATTTCTATTATTATCTTTTATATAGTGTATATATTTGATTAAGTACATTGGAAAGTTAAGGAATTCAAGCCATTCATTTTAACATTTCCTTTGAGGTGTAGGAAAAAAGGAGTTTGATGAAAACACTGTGTCATGATGAATGTCCTTCCTTCCCCATTTTGAGAATCTAGTTTTCATTTTTGCAGCACTTTGAAATAAACTTATTAATCCACCAAGGGAAATAAACAGTTTGAAATAAACATTTCCCAACTGCTGCAGAGACACTGTTTCCTAAGGCATATCCAAGTGGTCACCAAATAAAAGCATAAGAGAAAACCAGTTCTTGGCCTGACTCTATGTCTGTGCTAATGAAGAAATCAGAAGTAGAGGGCTGGGTGAGTCTTTCTTCTTTAAGGATCATCAAATATCCAGCTTCTTAATTATTTACTGGTTGCTAAGACCAGCAGCCAATACTCTGCTCAGAGATGTTCAGGACAGCCTTTACCACAGAGCCTAAATTTGGCATACTAGTAGTATCCAGCAACTCACTGGACAGCCAGCAGCGCACTTGAGGGGTGGTGAAAGCCAGAGATGTTTCTAAAGTGCTAGAAAAATTGTTTTCCAAGAGAAGTGCATTTTAAGGAAGAACACAAAAAGAAGTACACAATAGGCACCAAAAGAATTGACTGACAGTTTGAAGGGAAGTGGTGGGAAGTGGCACATTCTTGATGGTCTGTGATTTCTCCTTCTGCGACAGATGGTGTTATTTTTCATGTCCCTTTCAAGAACACTTACATTAACCAAGTTCTTTGTGTGCAAAGAAATAGATGAGGAGAAGAACCTGTAAGCCCATGGACAATATAGTTTCATTCATAATACAAAATTTCCCATCTGAAGCGGAAAAAAATCATCTTGGGTGCAATAAGGAATGATGGTAAAGTTCAGATCAAACAATTCCAACATAAAAATAAGAGTATGTAATTAGCTGTCCTGCCACCATGCTTAGTTAAAATGAAACTCTCCCCAAAGGAAAAAAAGTATCCTTAAAGCCTCATGACAGCATGGCCAACACATTAACCATTGAGGATAACCCAGTGAGACCAGCTGAATGCCAGACTGGAAGAGGCACCAGCACGAGGCTGCAGGTGCTCCCTGCAGGCAGCAGAGACAACCAGTAAGAGTAACATGGGAAGAAACATGGAGAGCTGTTATTCTTGAGGTTTGAGAATTCGAATAATGAAGGATGGAAGAGTCTGAAAGAGAATTTTCCTGAGCAGAGGAAGAGACCCACAGCCCTGTATAGTTGTTTATTGCTGGCATCCTGCTTTGTTGTCTGGCGTGCAGTGTAGTCTTTCCTCTGGATGTGTCTCTGACCAGACTCAAGGGCTATTATGGTAGGTGAGGAAGGACAGCAGGATCATGAACACACTCATCAGTATGGAGTTACTCTCTAATTGTGCATTAAGCAAACAGACACCTCCTACCTCATATAACTTGAGATGAGGTCTGCTTTTACCTACTTAAATAACTCCTTAATGAGAAGTTTTTTCCTCTGTTCTCTGAAAATGTACCTGAAACTTTTTTTTAGCCTGGTACTGAACTCATGGAGAATGAATAGATAAAGAGCAAACCTCAAAAGAATTTACAAGACATATATAAACTGAAATTTCTTCACATACGTTTGGAAGAAAGCCACGTTGTGCCTGGACAATTCTTGGATGGAAAAAAATGTTGTTAAATAGATTAATCATTCACCCATAACATGTGATTTGAGCAGCCCAAGTTAGAAACCAAAAAGCCACAGAAAGAAAAGGTGTCATGATGAGAGAAGGGGGAAATTACGAGGTTGTTTGAAACAAGTGAAGAAAGAAAGAGGATGAAGAGATGAATTAATTCAGAGACTTGGAAAAAAGACAGGTTTGTAGTGAGTTTCATTCTGGAAGACACTAAGTTGAGTTTGATGCAGAGAGTAGCAAAAAAAAGTTCAGACTAAAATAGAATGATCAGGTCCAGTGACGTGACAAATAAAACAGTTGCAGCATCGTGTAGGCAAATTAAAAGAGAGATGAATAAGAGGCAGAAATACAAATTGAGAAATGAGATGGGCAGGCAAGAACTCTAACAAACTGAGGAAGCAGAAAGTTAAGGAGTACTAATGAATGTGAAGGGTGAGGAAAAAAAGGAAACAACATTATCTGAGAAATAAGGATTGAAGAAGAAAACATAAAAGAGGAAAACTGAGTATCAAATCTCTAGTACTAGTTGTTGAAAAGCCGGTAACAATTTCTTTTTTTTTCTTTCCTCAGTTTGTCCTTAGTATGAAATATGGACAAATAGAGACAGAAGAAAAATTTATAAAATAAACTTAGGAAAATTAAATAGAGAAAAAAAGTGATAGTGGGTCTCAGTAATGTGGATTTTGTGGCTGCAGCAAAACCATCACTAGGTCTAATTCACAACTTCTGCTGTAAAACTAGAATAGCTCCACCTGATTCAGCCAAGTCATGTTGCTGTAAAAGAGATGAACAAGACCATAAATTCACATTTCATTATTCTACACATAAAAAGATTGAAAATTAAATGTAAGTCACATCACCCAAAGATCTAGTAAAGACAGAAGGTAAGTTAGAAAGCAGGAAAAGACACATGACATTAATCCCTTGGGAAACAGTTGAGGTGCCTCATATGACCAGAACATAATTCTGCTACTTAGGCTTATCAAGACAGTTCTCTAGATGTTCGAGTTAACTTGTTCCTTAGAAGACACAATAAGAATACAAAATGAATAGATCTTGCAAATAATTTAATGGATTAGTGGTGACAAGCTCTGTAGACAAAATCAATAAGCACTGACACTGATCAATTTGTTGATTTGTTTTATTTTTCAATAGCCACTGAGTCAGGAACCATAATGTTAATTTAAACTTTTGTATATGCTTTGTGTAATATCAGACCCCAATAAAGCACAAGCATAAAGTGTAGGTGGAGTCAACACCAGCAGCTAAGTCACAGGTGGAGGACAGAATGCACCTCTTTAGTGATTTATCATGTTCTCATCTTGTGTAACTGACAGTGGAACATTACGGCCCCAGAGAGCAGTGGAGAGGGAAATGCGAACTGGAAGTGGCAGAGACATATGAGCATGACAGGGACCCTGCAACAGCAAGGTCTGATAAAAGGCAGAGCCAAATAGCCCCAATAGAACACTGTGCTGAAGCCACTGTTCTGCTCAAAGGCCTCCTGCCAGTATTCCTGCAGGGTGCTGCCCTGTGTCATGTAAACATGTCTTCTGGGTATCTGTGGCATGGTGCTGAACTTAGCCACACAGACAAATACAGAGTGTCATCAAAAGCTATGAACACTTTGAGACAGCTAGGTTGCTGGTTTTCTGAAGTTTTGCTGGATGCTTAGAATACTTCTGCTGCTTCTTGAGTTTAAATAAGGTAAATTTGACTGTGTAAAGTCAATGGCTTTGCCTGTGTCTCCCAGACTCAGATCAGAAGTGATTCTTCCTAAGTCAAGGGAAGCTTCCTTCACTCCTGCAGTTAAACACGTATGTGGTCAAACTCGGTCCTCGTAAAACCCAATTGACTTCATTCAAAAAACTCCTATAAAGATGACTGATGTCATTGGAGTCCCACCAGGGATGAATTTGGCCCATGCCATTCCTCCTGTGTAGTCACTGGATAGGAATGTAGAGAAGAAAAGCATACGGGGCTCTAGGACTCCATCTCTCAACAAAACTGCCAGGGCTGGAAAAGAATTACATGTGAATATAAATTTGTCTTGCACACTCCATTAGATCTCCCAGATCAGCCCCTGCTTTCAGCTGCCCAGGTACGAATTAGAGTTTCTCCTTTCACTACCACGGGTTGAGCAGGAGTTTCTACATTAGTGTGCCTGGTCTTTTGGGAGCAAAATCAGCAGCATTACCCCCAATTTACAGATAAAGAAACCAAAACGGGGAGCTGAAGTGATTTGCTTCAGATCACATGTGGTGACAGAGGTAGAGAAGGTATTGAAACTTAAGTACTTATGGCTCCTCACTTCTTAGGCCATGTATTCCTGTGATATATCTTTTTAATTTCCCCCTCCTTTCCCTGTCTCCCTTCTCCCCTGCCCCCAAACCCATCCACATTGTCTGTAGCCACACAACTGGGAAGCTGGGATTAATCCATCCCTAGGGAAACTGAGATTAATATACAACTCATGCAAAACCTTTAAAAACCCAGTGATTTGTGGTCCCCTTTTCAGAGGCACATGCAATCCACAGCTGAAAAGTAACTATTGGCTGTCCCAGTGAACATTCTGAGAGACACTTTTGCTCTCTTTCAAGAGTGTACAGTGAAGACCCCATCTGACAGGATTTCTTCCTGCATCCAACAAAAAAACAGGCTGAGTAGGCTGTGCAGAATCAGGCTCTTGTGGAGTAGTAACAGTTTATGGGCAGAAAAAGAATGACTGGAATGCAAACGGCGGGAAAGAAAGAGAGATGTGCCAACACATCTTTGCATTTTTCTTCTGTAACTGGAAATGGTTAAAAAAAATAATTAAAAAAATAAAAATCTGTGTTTCCCTCATAAATCTTGCAGGAAGAGGCAACTAGAGTCAGGTGTCCAGTTTTTTACTCTTGCAAGTTCCCATTTAGTGATGGTTTTATTATGAAAATGCAGAATTTTAAGCAACTGTGAAAACAGAATCAGCTCTCAGTTGGCACACAGAGGTCTAAGTTTTATTCACTGCATGAATGTCGGATTAAAACACATGCAAAGATAGAAAAGAACAAAAAAAAAAGAAAGGGAAGGTAATTAATCATTTAAATTATTTGGGATCCTGATTCAAAAGGCACATTTCCCATCTAATTCCTTTCATTTATTTTGGGGGTTAGTACGACTTATATCTTCTGACTGTCATGATTTCATCTCTGCTTTGCTTTCCTTGGAATCACTGGATTGATCCTGCCTAGCAAATTTCAAAACACTGGAGGGAACAGGCGAACTGTTCCCCAGTGCAGCTGAGAGTGTGACCAGATAGACTGCCTTTTTATGCACGAGAGCGAAAGTGGCCTTCTGGGAGGAGGAAATACACACATGTATTAGTGTAGTACAAGTGACATTACGAGCTTGTGTGTGCATCTTGTGCTTGGTATGCCCACGTAGTTTTAATACATCTGTATTTCCAATTATGTCAAATCTGGGGATTTTTTTTTTTTAATTGCACATAAAAATGCGGGTCCAAAGAAATTCTTGGCAATCGTATCACCAGGTTTCAGCCTTACAAATAAAATGCTTTTCATGTCCAGCTGGGAAAAGCGGTTTGTCCACCCTCTCGATCCCGCAGCTATAATGGTTCCCAGGAACCGGTAACTGACACGGTTTCTTACCTCGCCACCCGTGTTTCAGTATCCCGATGTTAAGGAGACGGTGGAGCGACCGTGGGAAAGCCTCGGTGGAGTGACCCTCCCGGAATCTCTTCCTCCCTCCCTGCGGACCCGACTCGGATTTCTGCCTTGTAGTTACTACCCCTGAAAACCTACTAGTTCCAAGCGACAGAGACCTTTACTTTCTCCCTCCGTGACAGAACCCCGGAAGCATCCCTGTTCCTTTACCTAGTGTCAGGAGCGACACAAGAGGGACGGGGAAGTTCATCAAGGATTTTCTCTCTGAATTTCCCTTTAGAAGTGCATCGGGCAGGATGAACCACCCAGCCCTTGGGCTGCCCGTTAACGCCGTGTCAGTGCTCGGGTCTGCGGGTCCCCCCTCGGCGAGGGGCGGGACACGGGACGCGGTGCCCCTGGCCCGGCAGCGGGGCACGCCGGGGGCAGCCGGGGATGGCCCGCCCGCCGCGCTGCCGGGCGTGTCCGTCGTGTTCCACGGAGGGCAAGGCGATGCCTCTAAAGCCCCCAGTGAAGGAGCAGGGAGCTGGGGAGGAAGACACCTTCAAATCGCCTCCGAGAAACGCTGCTGAGCAAACGCATCCCGGCCCGGGTCGGCCGCGCGGGGCCAGCGCCGCGAAGGGTTGCTCCTCTTTCCAGCGGGGCTCCCCGCAGGAGGCGCCGGCGGAGCGGCGAGCAGGACTCCGAGCTCCTCCCGCGCTCGGCCAGCCCGGGCTGCCGGCGGGTCTTCAGGGACTTCACCCTGCACTCCTCTCTTATTGCTCTTCAGATGCGTTTCTTCAGGTGCAAAACCAAGCGCCTTCTCGCGGTGTGGGAAAGTGAGTGGCGGGGTGGGAAGCAAAGTCAAAGCAAGCCGGCTTCAAACGCTGCCCATACTCCCAGCCTCTGGAGCTGGATGTGGGTGCAGGCAACACCTCGTATCCCGCGTTCCCCGAGGGCCTTTCCACGTTAGGGGTGGGTCTGCAGCCAGTCCTGCAAGTGCCTCTACGTTAGTTGCGATGCGCTCGAATGAGTGTCCAATAAATAAGAGGGCTAGTGAGGTTTCTCTCCTCCCTCCCGCTACATTAAATGAGCTACAACCGCAATTTTTCCCCCTGTCGTTGATAGTATTCTTTGACCAAATAAAGAAATAATTTCTAAAAGCGGCAAGGGGAAAAGGGGAAAAGACCCGCACGGGGCCGAGATGCTGGCGCAGGAACATCCGCGCCCCGGCCACACAGGAGCCGCCGGACAGCTCCGGCGTCACCCCGGCCGCGCCGCAGCCCTAATTTGAGAATCTATGAAGGAAGCTTCTCGTATCGCGGTGGGCACTGACTTGTAACAGAAGGAAGAAGGTTTAGGATTTGCAGAGGGGACGACAAAGGACGACGAGAGGCGCTTCAAAGGCTCGGGCAGATCCCCCAACACTGAACTCTCTCTCTCCCTCGTCTCGATCCAAAGAGGTTTCGCAGTGGAATAAACATCTCTGATCTAAGACAGCTGCCGGGAATCAAAGCCGCCCCAATCAGCGCTGAACCGGCTGAAGATGTGACTGAAAAATGCCCTTTCCTGACAAGCGCAGGGAAGGGGGCTGCGAAGACGGCTCTCCCCGCAGCGCCTCCAGACTCTGAGAGCAGCAACAGTTCACCCATTACTCATCTGATTTGTTTTATAACACTTCTGACACCTAATCTTATCAGTTAATACCCAAGATTTAGTTACCCAAGTCGATTTTTTCTCCTTACTAGAAGCAAAATTATTTTACTCTCTGCAGACCTGTTTACTTTTATCAGCCTTTAAAAAAAAAAAAAAAAAAAAAAAAAAAAAAAGAAAAGAAAATAAAAGAAAAGAAAAAAAAGAAAGACATA